>CAEGAG010104419.1:0-36300 GCA_903067065.1 Brachyrhaphis terrabensis | reverse complement strand
CCCGTCTGTTGGAGTAAGGCTGCATCTAAAAGTTGCAGGACGGTAGCTCTCGAGGACTGAACTTGAGCACCCCTGATATTATAATGTTACAAAAAAGAAAAAGGGAATGTGCTGACATTTCTTAGACTTGTAAATGATCACCTCCTTTCCATTATAGATTCTTAGTTGCTTCTTTTTAATAAATATTCAGTTGAATGAATGTTTACAGTAAATATTTTTAGCAATATGTTTGCACATACAATGTTTTTATAGTTTCTTTCTGAACATGTGGGGTCGTTCTTGGGTCAACTATTTGGAACCACACAGTTTTTTTGTTGTTGTTGTCAGATCCTTGTTTTTTAATTTGATTTGGTTCATAATTACAAAAACTGTCACCAGAATCAGCCTGCTTCTGATTTCTGAGCCTGAATGTGGGTCCTCTTTCCAACTAATTAATCATTTATGATAATAAATTCATTGAACACATTGTAAATAGATCATAAAAGCTTTAATTCCTGCTTCCTTTTCTAAATAATAGACAGCTCTCTTTCCTGACTCTTCATCTTCATCCTTGTTTTTTCCCCACGTTCCCATTTTTCCGCCTTTATATTTAAATCTGTGCCTTCCTATTAGTCTGGTGAGCGTACTCAGGCGCTGTGACTGAATAAATAATGCCTCGCAGGCCAGAGATGCGCTCGCAAACAGAACCTGTCACCGATTGCTGACATCTTTTGTGATTATGCTTCGCATTCTGTCAATCACCCGACACCCACGGTATGAAATAATCCCTCAAATGCATGTCGTCTTACAAACTTCATTGTCATAGGAATTGAATTTGGAGCATTTGTTAGAAAAAAAAATGGCTTCCAAGTAAGTAGATGCACAGAAAAAAAAAGAGAAACGGGGTAAATAGTGTTATCAAGGCGCGGTGTCTGTTAGTTCTGGATAATATTGGCTGAATAATGTGCTGTTTTTTTTCTGGCTACACGGATTTTATTGTTGTAATGCCTGCAAATCCTAAATACAGGATAAACTCAAACGGTGAGACGATTATTTCCACTGTCATGACTCTTCCTACTACATCGTTCCAGTTAACATTGCAGTTCTTTGCTTTTATTTTAAAATGTAAAACACTGAAATTCAACTTAGATTTATGTAGGAAGGATGGATAATGAATGGGGATAAAATGACGTACATGAGGGACAGGGAGTAAAGAAAGAAGAACAAAATGTGCAAACATTTTTTTATTTTCCTAGACCTAGAAAATACTGAAAACAAATCTCCAAGGTTTAGGGACGGCAGAGGAACCCCGTTTAAACATCTTCCTCCAATCCAGATTCGCAGCGTGATTATCTCCAACTGTTAGTGCGCGCAGTACATCTGCCAGAAATAACAGCCTTAATAAAGCTTTCTGAATATTTCAGTGACCGATCTGGTCCCCCCAGATCCCCCACCGCCTGCGGCTCCATTCAGATCTCAGAAATGCTGTATTCATTATCGGGCAACATCCTCAGAGTGCATCATGGGTAGATCCCCGCGAGGGAGGAGGAGGACCTCGGAGTGGGAAACGGAGAACAAAAGGTGTGGGATAAATGGCTGCGTCACATCGAGATGAAAACAAGGTCCCATCTGCTTCATGGAGGCCGACCGCAGACACAACAACACAAAATCATTGACACGAGCTCCGGAGATTTCACTTCAGTTTAGGAATAAATGTCCCTCTCAGACTTAATGACCGTCACATGGAAAGGAGCAAAAAAAATAAATAAAATAAATTAAGACAAATATAGCAGAAATAAAAAAAATTTCAAAATGTTTACATCTGAACAGAGTTCTGAACAATTTGAGAGATGTCACAAACCTGTCAAAGCCGTTTTCCAAGCACAGAATGTTGAGAATGTTTTCAGTAATGGTGGCTGAGGATTAAGAGGATATAGCCATCACTGTTCCCAAAATATTGTTGTTTTTCTTTCTTTTTTTGTTCTATTTTGTGGCAACACGAAACTGACCCTAATCTGCTATTTGTCAGAAATCCGCTGCTGTTTATGCAGCATTATGCAGGTCACAAGGTCAGCATGTGGCCAGGCGTAACTGAGATTGATGGCTGGAATGTGCTTTTAAATCCCGTTCGCGGATCAATACACTTATGCCGCAGATTAGAGAAATATTTCTTGCTAATGCTGCTTTACATCCAAATTAGCACACATTTGTGTGTTTTTAATAGACTAGAAAAGCCACTAAATCAAGCAATTACTATCCTGCCTAGATCGCAGAGTCCCTTTTTCAGTTAAATGAGTCAATTAATTGAACTGAAAACTATGTATGACACTAAAATTGTTAAAAATAACTCATTATCAGTGCCAAAAACTAGATAAAATATCAGAAATATTAGGAAACAAGCTCCTGCCTTGAAAACTATTTGCTTATAAAACCCTGCCATACAATCCCAAGTACAAAGCAAAGAGCAGAGGCAACACTTTTAGTCCCACCAAAATGTAAAATGGCCCCTCTGGCTACAAATGCTGTGCCTTAGTGGTTACACAACCAACTTGGCTAATGTCACTTTTTCTCCAAGAAGTCAAAGAAGTCATCTCTTTCTTTCACCCCTCCTCCCACTACTGCCGATGAGATTATAGAGATTTGGTTTCCAGCTGCAGATGAGCACTTTGCATGTGAGAGAGAGTGTGTGTGTGTGTTAAGTGTGTGGCCCAAACCACGATGTGAGTGTGTGCACAAAGTCTGTTGTTTGGTAGCACAAAGCCGCTCCCTGCGGAGGCTTCCTTATGATTACAGAAACACAGCAGTGCTCAGAGATCTAGAAATAAAAAAATTAGAAAATGCTTCTGGTTTGTGTACAGGAGATTATGATTTCTGTTGTGTTTTGGCAATATGTATATTTCCAATGCATAGTCCTGCAACGTCTCCACGTTGATTTAAGTACATACTTGTAAACAAAGTGACATTCAAGTTGACATAAGTCGTCTAATGGAGTTTAGACCGGTTTGTACACAAACGGACTTGGTGTTTGGGATACTTTAACTCATAGTCCTCTACTTTTGGTCATGGAAGTACCAAATCTAAGACAGAAACTCAATCACCTTATTCTCAGCGACACTCTCCAACTTATTCTGGGGGATCTTAAGGCCTTCATCAACACTCCTAGTCTTTTTCTTAGCAGGGCTACCAGGAAGCAACCCGATCGAACCGTTTCGCAGCTGACCAATCGCCACCCGGAGATGATTGATCTCTTGAAGGCTGAGTCTAGCCACTCTATATAGAAACCTTATTTGCGTTGCTTGTGTCCAGGATCTCGTTCTTTCAGTCATAATCCAGAATGTACACAGTTGGGTGCATCAACAGCTTTGCTTTCTAGCTCAGCTCTTTCATCATCACAATAGATTGGAGCAGTGGCTAAATTACTGCAGACCAGGCGACCCGATCTGTTTATCCATCTCCCGCTCAATGACCAGCATATTTCAACATCAGTCAGTAGGTCTTGTTGTCTCCACATCACTGAATGGTCTTAGATTTTCTCACTTGAAACCTGTGTTTGTGTTTTTATATTCTACTTTGGCTAAGATGTCAAAATGGGACAAAAGCAAACAAAACAAATAAATACAGCACCGTAATGTTCAGAGCAAACTACACATCCCGCACAGTGACTCATCATCATCCATTTCAGCCAGTGATATCAAGTGTTAATCAGCATCAGGCATTTTATGTGCTCTGGGTGAGAGCAGCAGATTGGGCATCAGTAGGTGATGGAAGACGGCCAGATGAGGCTGGCATTAGTCAGGAACAAGACCTGCTGGGCCAACCTGCCACTTGCTGCTATTCATATACCAACGGCAGACTCGACTGCAACGTAATCCCGCACACGTTAGAGATGCCATTCTTATGGCAAGCGAGAAGTGTAAGATTCCTGTAGTCTGACCGCAGTGGTTGCATGTCAAACTCCTGAAGTGTGTTTGGTTTACAGAACGAATGGGCAAGATTGGTTTGATTTAAAGCTGCAGCTGTTTGCCAGTCTGCCTGGATCAGATGTGAAAAGTCTGTCTTTGCCCGTCGGTTTCAGTGTTGGACACCATTCCTTGTGATTAGCTTCATTTTCCATTACAGGTTTTATATTTTATTTTTATATATATAGTATATAATTTAAAGAAGAGAAATGTTGAACAGAGTTGCAGGATTCTGCACAGGTTGGCACTGTTGCCTAGCAGCAAGAAGGTCCTTGTTTACAAATCAGGACTCTTTCTCCGTCCATCCCTCCAAAACGAGTTCCATCTATTCATCCATTCATTCATTCATCGATATTTTCCATGTAAAGCCTGACAGCAGTGGAAATATTGCATTAATTTATTGTAAATGTTTATTTATATTCAGTATTTTGAGTAAAAAGACTAAAAACAGAGCAAGAACTCTAAAAATATAAAGAGTTTGACATTAAAACCATGTGAACAGAAGCAGTTTAGATTCTTTCATATGTTCTTTATGCATTTTAAACCTTTCACCAAGGAGCATTTAACTTTATTTGGCTCAAGTACAAAACACTGCATTGTTTCACTCTCGCTACTTCTGTCAAACGTAAATGGGACCCAGATTGATGGAAAGGGCAGTAGGTAAGAGACAGCGGCTAAAAGTAGTTGTTCTGTACTGCATTTGAGATAAATACAGTCAATAATGACACCTGAGATGAATCCAAAGGCAATTCAGATAGAAGTGAGATCTGCTCTGTCACTGCAAATCCTTTTCTCTGCTCACGCGAATGGAAAAATGATGGTGCTGAGAGGACAGGAAGCGCTAAATACAAACACAGCGGCGTACCGCACGGCTCTCCACACGTTTGTGCAAAAATAAGTCTGTTTTTTTTTTCTTTTTGTCCTTTTCGGTGCAAGCGAAGCACTCCCAGAGACATTCCCCTCAACCACTCCTGGTCACTGACACGTAAACAAATGCAAGCGCACATACCGACGGTAAACCTACACAAACACACGCGTGTCCAGATGGAGGCTGACAGCATGCTCTGGGCAAACTGCTTTAAAACGAGGAACACATGAGCCTCTCTCTGTGTGACGGCTTTCACATGCTTCCACAGCCTCACACACCTCCGGGGCGAGGGTGGGGGAGAGCGGAGAGATGGGTGAGGGTGATGATGGCGGGACTGGGTAGGAGCAACACAAGAAACAACGGAGGGATGGTTAAAATTAGGGCTGCAACTAATTAATCTTTCATTTATTTTGACGATTAGTCGTTTCATCGGACTCAAAAAAAAAATTGGCTAATTCTGCAGATTTTTAATTTCAGCCTCTTATATACAATAATGAATATACATTAAAAGATGCAAACAGCGCTGATTAACTAATTAATAATTAGAAAGCAGAAGGTACTTAAAAATATGTATTTCTTTACATAATTTGATCCAAGTGGAGCTAAAACTGTCCCTTGAGGAGTACTTGGTAGAAAATATTTTCAAAGATTTTTTTTAGTCAGAAATGCAAAATGAATACTTTTCTTATATATTTTTGACATGTCAACTCATCTAAGAATGTTGCTCTTTCTGGGAATGGCCTTTTTTTGAGTCTGCGTACTCCATTTGACGATTAATCGATTATTTCAATTATCAATTTATCACGATAAATCCGATTAATCATTTCAGCCTTAATCAAAATATCAAATCACAGCCAGATTGTTAGAGAATTCAACTCAACAAAAGCATGTGTTTTCATGCGCCATTTGCATGAAAATGTGTAACGCGTTTGCAGCGATTTCACTAATTGCCGAAGGAAATTCGGTTTTCCAAATATCGTCAACAAAATTTCAGGTTGTGCAAGTGAACCATTTCTACAGTAAGGTCGGGAAAACCAGGGAAGGAAACCCGGCATAGCCCAAATGTCAGCAGCCACCAGAGAGAGAGGGACGGCTCCTCTCTATGATCATCAAACGGGGCTGGCCTTTTGATTCTGGCCCTCAGCCGACTCCCAGCTGGACGCTCACTGACCCTTTTATTTATTTTTTTCTGATAATGCTGACATGTTAGTCATAAAAAACTCTTTTCAGAGGTGACAAACCTCCACACGGAAATCTTTGAAAGATTTTATCTCACTCTCTAGTGTTCATACTGATTATTTTGCCAGCTGACTACTACAGTCATCTGGCAAAAAAAAGGTATTTAATGCAGTAGTTTTCTCCTGATATTGTAGGTAATGTTACTATAACACTAACATTTTATGTTTTAAATTATTTTAACAGCAGTTGAAATAACTAGCTGTCCCGTTTGATGCCATATCATTGTTTTTATATTGTCAGAATCTCATTGCGAACGCAACAAATCCTTTTTCAAAACCGTTTGTAAAATTCTGCAAAAACCGAGATTAATAGAAGTCACCTGAAACCACTGTTATTCTGCTGAGCAGATGGAGCTACAAGAATGAAAACAGCTGAAGCCAACATCGAGTCGGTACACCACATGTGACATAAAAACAAAAACGGATGCCGATAGTTTTGCACGTGAGATTCAAAAATAGCCTTAACTTCCTAAAAATACCCGCGGAAACAGTCTGGAAATGAGAAACATCTGCAGTCCAAAACATGTTTTGTTTAAAGGCTTCCAGGCCCAGCTCCTCTCCGTCTGCCAACACTGCACCTAAAAACATCTTGCAGGAATAAAGCTCTTCAAAGCTCTCGCTGAATATCCCTGACATTATTAAAGATAACACGTAGCCCTGATTTAAGCAGAAGTCCTGTAGCAGATTCCGCTGCTCCAAACATAAAATGCAACAAAACGTGCACCCTTCCAGACGGTGATGTAATGTGTTACGGTTCTGATCCGAGCATCATAACGAAGAGACGAAGGCGTTATGTAAGACCAGGCTCTAACAGGCCACTCAGTTACTGCAAATTTAAGCATCCTGCTTCAGGAAATCGTGTTTAAAGCAAAGTAAAATCATGACGGCGTGAGATGTCCAATCAAATTGTGTCAGACTAATTGAAGCAGGTAATTATGAGAGCTGATGATCCCTCATTATCACACAGTACCCCTGTGCACTGGCAGAGTACACATTACAGCATGAAATCAGGCACAACAATCAATCTACGTCCACTGACACCATTCCTCTGTACCGGCTATAATTCATAAATTTTTTACTAATCTATAACAGTTTTTTTATTATTCTGTGTTCATTGTAGAATCATTGAGTTTCAACCGAGACAATTTATGAAGCTGTGAGCTGCACTGACAGGAAGCTACAACGCAGATGCTAACTTTAGCACAGCCATAGCGACTTTTTGCACCAGAAGGCCTTCATCATGACATTAGTTTGACTTGATATAATATTTTATCCCCAAAACTGCATGAAACTGTGAGATCATGCAGTATTTATGATCCTGCTGCCGTGGTGATTATCTATTTATTTAGTCACCTCTTGACTCTTGAAACTTGCTTTTCTTCCAGTGGGTGGATTATTTTTGCTAGTTTAGAACTCCCTAAGCTTTTTGAAAATGACTGCTTGTTTATTAATTTATGGTCAACTTGAATCTCTAGACAGTTAAGCTTACTGTATTTCTTTATGTCCCTTTTTAGATTCATGACTGTAGACAATGATTGTACAGCGACTACTGTCAGATGTACCATTTCTTGTTTCGAGTTGGAACTGAACTCTGTGAAGTTAGCATTAGGGTTTGAGAAATAGATGTTTTTAAGTGTGATGTGGGCAAACATTCCTCTGTGACGCCACTGGGCAGTTTCTGTGAAGTACAGAATCAGGACCAGAGTCAAGAATCAAAACACAAACATGGCCACCTTTTAAGATTTAGTTTGATAAAGAATTTGGTTTACTGCACATCTTTAGAAGTTAAAAGTTGCAAACTTGGTTATTTTTTGGCTTTGTTAGTTGTTCGATTCTGTGATCCAAAGAGAGGAAGTCATCCAAAAGAGGTAAACAGATATTGATGCCAGATCAAACAGATGTTGTGCTCCATCTGTTGAGAAAAGAAAAGATACACGCAGGACTATGTCCAGACACCCGCACCGACTTATAGAACGGTGACAGGACAAACAAAACCTAATCAAAGTAAGGCTTGTTTCATCAGTTTCTTTATGGTTGTCTTCCAGTGGATGTAAAAGTTCTTTATCTTTTTATACTCTCCTTTTGCCTCTCCAAACATTACCTTTAAGATGAGTATTTAGCCATCCAAATCCTACTTCAGAGTAAGAAAGAGACACTAGATGTGCGCAAAACTTCTATTCTGCTAATGTTGGGGAAAGAAAACACAATTTTGCAATTTTGTGGTGTTTCCATTAAATATGAAACACAGTTAAAATCACATTTGAGTAAATTTGTTACACAGGTAATCATCATAAAACATGCCACACCATCATCCTCCTTCTACTTCTTGTCATCTTCTTTGTAGTTTCTGCCAGCAGCAACGTCTGGTTGTTGGTCACGTGACTCTGTGATGCGAAAAATGTGTTTTCATTGCAGTTTTGCGGAATACACTGATTTCGATACGGCTGAAAAACCACCTCATCCTAGTGAACAAACTCTTTATCAAAAAATGTGTTTGGTTTTTTAGATTGGCGATTTTCCATTCAGCAAATTTATTTTCTCAAATAGTATCCAACACAGCTATTGATATGTTTTGGATAAATTAGATCTTTAATCAATGAATAAAACATTCAGTTCAGTTCCTTCATAAGTAAACAGTCCTTGCTTTTTTTCTGTATTTATTAAGTCATTTAAATATATTGGTACAGTTATTAACGGGCTTCTTAGGGATTCTGTAACTAGTGATTAGTTTCATACGTCTTTTATCTATATGTGAATCTATTCTCTATGAAATGAGATTGATTGGATGGAGCTTCGCAATTCACTTTGACACAAAATATGGTGTTTTTCTTTGATATCGTGAAAGCTTGCATGAATCTGGCCTAATTTCTTATGAATATCGAGATGCACCACTGTCTGTGCAGAATATATACACTGCAGATCTTCATTATGCATCTGGAAGTAGATGTTGCTCTCTGGCACTCGCCGGCACAAGCTCCTTAAGTGACAGCTCTCGCCTTCTTGGCCCCCGCTGCAAATCTCCAGCTTCTTAACGAATGCTGCAAGCTTGGTCGCAGTCCAGATGTCAAATGACTGTACCGACAACATACAGCCTTCGAACATCTCTCACGGTCTTTTTCCCATTTTTGCATTTTGAACTCACCTGGGGGCACAGCAGAAACCAAACCGGGTGAAATAAACTCCCTGCTTCCATGGAAAAACTGTGATTAAGGAATTGAGAGGCCTAATAGCTAGCTATAAATACCATTGTCCTCATGCTCAGCTATCTTCAGGGCTTTTCAACAAGCTCACCTCCACTGTCAAATGAAGTGGCATGATTACAGGCTGTTATTGGACAGTGGTCGGTGTGTCGCTGCTTTGCCTCAGGAGAGGATGATGTAAAGTCTCACTGCTGAGGGACACCCAACTCGCCTGCACCTTACGTCACAGACAAGACTGTGACCCAGCAATACGACTGAGCCAAGAGCCAAACCCTGGCTCACATATTTTCACAGGAAATCTTAATATTGACCACTGATGTTCATTAGCCAATCGTCACCAAGGAGAATATATGGTGAACCTGGATTGGCTGCTTTTCTAGCACCAGCCAATAACATTGTTCTTGGTGTGTTTCAAAGCTGCATTTTCTTTAGAGTATTAAAGATATGCTCTACACAAAATCAGTACTATCTAGAATTTAAACATTTAGTTAAGTCTGACTGACAGTTAATAATAATATTTGTAATAATAATAACACATCAAATTCATGCATTAGTTTTTATATGACAAGAGAAAATAAAAAAAAATATATAACAATTTATTTGTCGTCATCTTAAATTCTGGCCACACTGGCAACGGATATTTAGCGAAAATGAAGTTTTTTGTTGCATTTGCACATGTTGTCCTCATATAAACTGAGTTTGTTTTTTGGTGAGGGAAACAAAATGATAATTTTTTTAATTGCTTTGTAAAATATTGATTTTTAAAAACTCATTTCGCAGTGCATCCATGTGGACTGGATAATGGGAGAGAATTAAAAACAGTAGCACAGACGGTCACTTTTTATGCTAGAAGCCACAAATGATGGACTTTTTTCAATTGTTAACCATGTTGTTGCCACCTGCTGGTGTGGAATAGTAATTACAACACTTTTTAAATTGGAAAACCTGTCGAAGAATATCTATTTAAGAAACAAGTAGTATAAAGTACATGGCAGCATGGTGCAATATGGTGCAAATATAATCGTGATATTGTTTGTTCAACATTTATGTGTCACACAGCATATTTTAAAGAAATGATTGTTCTTTGTTATATTTTAAAGCAGTGCCACAGGTCTGCGACTCATATCTTCATTGCCATATGCAGATTATTGTCAAAAATGCAACCCTGGTTAACCAATTTTTCCATTTATCTCACAAGCCAAAACGGACATGTGGGAACTAAGACACACCATGTTCCAGTTGCGAGACTGATTATATGAAAATAACTTTCTAAAAAAATAAATACACCAACATGTGACAGAAATAAAGGTACAAATTGATGGACGGGATGTTTTGTTTTATTTAAAACAATAAAACTGTAATCAAGTGGAGTAGAAAATGAAGATGATTCACTTATTTGTGTCCAGGGCTCGAACAAAACCTTAGTAAACTGGGAATAATGGAAGGAAATTGGGATAAATGGTTTCCGTAATTAAATATTTACCATAGAAACTGAGGTGCACCGATAAATCGGCCCAGATTTCGGTGATCGGCTGATACTTCTGGTGAAACGGTTCTTATCTACGTCCACAGAGGTGTGAAAATCTGTTAACCTGAGCACCAACTTAGCAACTTTTTTCAGACAACAAACTCAGCATCAGTCAAAATTGGAATTAGCAGGTCAGAGTTATTAAACATCTGGTGATCGGCCAGAAAACTGCAATCAGTACAGCCCAGGTAAAAACTATGAGTTACCTTTGAGTTGATCAGGTGTCATGATTTGGGGTTTTTTTTTTATGAAAAAATGGGGTTAGAAGCACAATAAATGGGAGTAGAAAATATGACGTTTTCTTGCAAAGAATTAAATTAGATGTGAGCATTTTTATGATCATTTAGCTCTGTGACCGTGACTGGTTATATTATTAAAATATAACCAGGACACTGTAAATGTAACAAAAACAAACTTTAAGAGCACGTTCCATACATTTTGTTGTTTTTTTGGAGGTATTTTGGTGACCGTGCAGCATCACCACCTGTAGGCCTGGCATGGTTACTGCAACAATTTTTTTCTCTCTCTGTCAGCATGAATGTTTTTATGGTTATGTTTTTAGAAAGAACAAATAAAAAAAAATGCTTTTTGTCTCTGACCAGCAATTTCCAAGCATGAAATATGACTTTAGCTCACCAAAACAAATTTCAGCCCCCAGGCCTGCATCCTCTTAAACCCGGCCCTGGCTGTGCATTTTAAGGCTCAGTTTAACCACAGCGAAGAGTTTTTGAACTATAAAGCCACAAAAGGCTTCCAAACAAATCAGTCACATCCACTCTGCGTGGCCTTGAATCCGCCAACGCACAAAGACACGCCTACACACCCACCGTGTAACAGGAGCAACAGTTTGGGTGTGATTTTCAATTTTAATGCAATTAAAAAAAAAAAAAAAAACAGGATCATATTTGGACTTTTTGTGCACACATGCAGTGACCGCTTTCATTAATATGAAACCTTAACTGTGCGGTTCTGGGGCCTCATTAACATGCAGGTATATGGGGGCTTGAAAATGATCGACACAGCCGACACTCTGCGCCAAGAGCGCCGCTGCTCCTTTTATTTTTCCAGCGACTGCAACTGATCCTTGCGGTCGCGCAAAAAAAAAGAAAGAAAGAAAAAGACAAAAAAAAAAAGACCTTCTGTTGCGGCGTGGCGCATCAATCACGCCGCTGACAGATCAGCCCCAGAGCCCCCCGCCGATAATCATGGAAGCGGCTGCAGGAGGCGGGAGGATCCACCTGGAGGAGAACAATGCCGCCGCGCACGGAGCGCAGCGCAGCGCCGCGCACGGCAGCGGCGCCGCCTCTGCCTTTATCAGCCGCTCATTAGGCACAAAATAAGCTCATGATGGTGCAGCAGCGAAAAAGCAAATTGGCATTAACGCACGCTCCGTAACCCCCCCGCTCGACCATTCTGAATACCTTCCTCTGCCCACCACCAACCCATCAACCCACCCTCCACCTCTCGCTCCTCGGTCCGCCTCAGAATCGCGCAACAAACGTGAAAAATACCTGCAAACACCGCGAGGATTATCTGCTATTTCTACCCCGCAGCACGGGCACTTAAATGCCCCGAAATGACAACAAACCCCGGCGCTATTGTATCTCCGTAGCAAGTAGGTTAAACCGCCCAGGGCTGGCGCAGACGCAAAAAAAAAAAAAAAAAAGCGGAGGTGAGGGAGAAAAGGCGCAGATGACAGCGCGTACCTTTGCTCTCCTGCCCCTCGTCCTGGGTCTCCTCTGCGTTGGACTCCATGGCCGGCTTTGTCCCATCCATTATTTCACACGGAATGTGGCCTCCTGGTGCTCGCGCTCAAACCTTGACGGCGTTAACAGTGGAGCCCGTCCTGGTGACTTGATTCTCCCTCACACACTCCCCCTCTCTTTCTCTCCTCCGTTTCAGCTTAGTACTCTCTCTCTCTCTCTTGCTCTCTCTCTTACACACACTCTCTCTCTTTCTCTTTCTCTATGTATATTAACAATCCAGCTTCAGAATGCAAAGGCGATGACAGACAGGATTTATTTCACCCATGCAGATTAGTTCCCCCAGCCAAAAGATGATTGCAGATTAGCCTCCAAATGCACCTAGATGATTATGCTTCATTTCCTCTTAAAAAAAAAAATTAAAATAATAATAATAATAAAAATGGGTTTCCATCAGCAGCTGCGCGCCCGCCTGCAGCTGATTGCTCTTATTATTTCATCCTCATTCAACATGGAAGGACAGGATGTTCAGGGTATGCAAATATGCAAACTCACGGGTAACCAGGCATGAATACTCTGGACTGCACAGAGCCACACATGCAGAAGAAGGCACTCGCCGCCCCCTCTCCATCTGGCGAGAAACTGAGAGTACAGCAGGAAGGGATGCAATGTGCAGGGAGAAAAAAAAGAGGAGTGCAAAGACTGGCGACGTCTTGAGTTTGTGTGAGCTCAACTCAACTGAAAGTTGCTTTTCTCCAGCTCTCATTCTGCAAACTGCTGCCACTTAAGTTGATTTCAGCTTTGATTGGATTATTCCGCGACCAATCGGAGCTTCTGAGCCTGCTTCACTTAAGAGAGGTTTTCTTTGTTTGTCTCCGAGGTCCAACAATCCAATAAACACACAAAGCAAGGTGAGGGAACGCAGCCTTGAAGTGGTCAAAAGTGGGTGTGGCGCGTTTACAGAACGAAATGAAGGATTAAAGGGGAAGGGAGATGGTGTGTGTATGTGTGGGTCAGTTTCCATCACTCACCCTGTTTTCTAATACAAACATATCCTCAAACAATGGCACACCATCTGTGCTGAATCCTCTTAAATGAGGTTTTAATGCAGGCTCACGTGGTTCTGTTTCAGACAAAGCTCAGCCCACCGGTGGGTTCAGGAAATCCCCCCCACCACCACCTTTCCTTCTCCTACACACACACACACACACCCCCCCACACACACACGCCGAACTGCAGACGGTGGCCACACCAGCACCCCCCTACAAACCCAAATCCCTCTCCCCGAAATGCTTTCACCCCGAAAAACATCAGATGCATGAATAGTTAACGTGACATATATGACATTTAGTGGCTCCGTTTGCCCCCAGGGGCAGAAATCAACACCTATTCCACTCCATATGTCTATGAATCGGGGGAGCGTCTCCTTTCGCACCGGCTTTTCGACTTCAAAGCTGTAGGGAAATACAATACGCCGAATAACAACCAACTCTCACCACAAAATAAAATATGCTAACCAGCACCGATAAGTACAATGTAGCGCTCCAGCTACTTACATTAGCTTTGTCTCATTTTTAACGTGAGATTTTTCTGCTGTCCTTTTAAAGTCAAGCCTTAAAGTTAAAGATGTAAACATAGAGGTTAAAGTTCATGCTTTTGGTAAATGCTGGTGAGAAATCTGCTCCTCTTTGTTTCACTTTTGTCCTACAGCGTTGCATCTGAACTGTTTATTCTTTTAACATTTGAATAATTTTCGTCTCCTGGCTGATTGCACTTTAAGGAAAAACGCAGCTTTTGTTGCCAGTTTGTGGTTCAGCATCCGCGGATGTTTCTGCAGAACTTCACTTCAATACAAAATTCAATTATTAACTTTTTTTTTTTCCTAAAAGAAACTCAAAAGAAAATGCAGCTTAGGAAGCGAAAATACCAAAGTTCAATTGCTACTTGGCTAGTGTTTACCTTGACGTTGATTGGTTCCCCAAGAGCGGAAATGAGGAAGACTGTGTATATTAGCTCCTGCCACTGTTCTAAGGTAGTTCAGACTGTGCATATTAATGCATATTACAGCATATTTGGTGTTTGAAATATTAAATTACCCGATTATAAGCGTTTTTCCAGGGCATCTCAAGTATTTGTGGATATTAGCTTTTGGCTAACATCTGCACTGGGTTATGTTTTAGTCGAGCTTTGCTACATTTTGTCATTTCAGCCAGCTGTTGATTTGAGGCAAAGTGAAAAAACACATAGGAGGGAATGTTCCTACAGCATTCCACCTCATTTTTGCAAGCCCCACATCATGACACCACCACCGTGCATGAAAGTGTTTTCTGGTTCAAAACCCCCACATTTGAGCCTAGAAACTTTTTTTTTTTTCTTTGCACGCAAATAGCTCACGTTCTGTCTTCTGCCACCAATAATAGAATATGTGAATTCCTAACAGGCTGGGAACTGAACTCAGAAAATAGATGGTGGCTTTAAGGAGGATATTAAGAAAAATAGACTGAGCTTAAGCTATTGTCTGTTTCCCATCACTGAGGGTAATGTGATGACTACAAGACAGAAGCAGAAAATGCTTTCTAAACCAATAACCTGGTCAACATGTTGCGATCGGAGGCGTTGTACTTAAAAATCAAATTTTCTCATATGTTACAATTTAAAACTAATCTGCTAAAAGTAAAGAACACGTCCAGGAATTAGTTCGTTATATTAATAAAATCTGTAGAGGCAAAGATAGAAAGGGAGTTAAAAAAGGTTCGCTTCTAGTCCCCTTTTATTACAGAACCCCCATAATCCCTCACTGGGTCACACAGATTAAGGACTTGTCCAGAAGATGAGATACAGAGCTCACTGGCACTCTTTTCCACCACGTTGTGTCACACACACACACCCACCCCCGCACACACACTGATCAGTCCTTGGACTTTAGCCCAACACTCTAACTATGCTGTACTGGCAGAAAGCTGGTTGCTTATTCGTTATTCTACCGTTTCTGTGGTTCATTTTTTAATACTTCTGTTGTGTGAGTTTATAAATCAACTCCCTGTGGTTAGCAGACTGTCCAGCTGCTGTTTAATGTTGTTCTAGTACAGAAAGTTAAAATTCATAACTCTCTGTACCTTTAAATCCACTCTGAAGACGTATTGGTAATGGACATAAAGGTTTCAAAAAGTTTTAAAATAACTTTTTATTGCATAAAAATAATCCTACACTGTAAAAAACATCAAATGTAACAATTTCCAATAAAAAATGGGATTTTAAAATAAAATTGGTACACCATAATTTTCTTTTTCCATGGATTACAAGTATACTGGATTTCAAATTGGGAAAGACAGGAAAACATGTGTTTTGATCTTCTTAAGTCAGAAAAGTTTTACTGTTTGCTAAATTTGCCAATTTCTACAATTGTTTTTAAGAGAGTAGCATTTTGAGGTCACTATGCCGATCATTATGCCAGAGCAAATAAATATTTAATTGCATTAAATAAGAAATGCAATTTAAATCACGCGTGAATAAGTTTGTTTGCTGTGCATTGACCACTTCCTGTCTTCTTCTTCTTCTTCTTCTTCTTCGTGGTTCGTGCTGAAAAACCACCTCATCCTTACCAAAACTGGTTTTCTTAAAATTGTTATGTTACCATTAAGATAATTTATTTTCATAATTCTAATTTCTGCAACACAACTAATGATTAAGCTTTTTGGCAAAAAAAAAGAAGAGTGAATGTAAGGAAAATATTTCCAGCTCACAATTGAGGACAGTGGAGGACCTACAATGCTGTAGGCTAGTTTCTCTTTAAAACATCCTGCAACATTGTAATAGTGTCTGCAATCAGGTTTTGCAATTAAATACTAGATAAAAATCTGCTGAACATTTATGCACGTTTTGGCCTAAAATGAACAAATAAACAAAGAAATGATTCTAAAATCCCCCACTGGAAAAGAGAAGACCAAAGACTGAATAGAGGAACAGTCAAGGATTTCTTCTATGTGCACAAACATTGTAGAAGACATTAAAACGGCAAACAAATCGAAACTCTAAACAACTTAAAAGTAAGTTGATCTCTTCTTATTATCCAGATGGTTCACTAAAGCCCCAAAACATCACCGAAATCAGCCTTTTGTGCCCCCTGGGTTCAGTACATATCTGCCCTAAATTACACAGCAATCCATCCAAACTCAGATAATCTTGATCAAAGATGCTAGCAGAATGAACCGCGTCCCTCGTGCCTCTCTCCGCTTCATGAACATATTGGTGGCAGTGATTTATCTCAAAGTCTTACTGGGACAAAATGAAAACCACTTGGAGACTCTTACTGGTCTTTTTGGACCATAAACAGTAAGCCTGTTTGTTGGAGCATGTGGGCAAATGCCATTGTTTTGAATGCACACATTTTTGGAAAGTCTTATGCTCAGCAATGACCCCGCGCCACCAGCTGGGTTGCACTGAATCGCGCCTCACTAAGGGCACGCTTAGCGAGTTTTTGGACTTCAGAGGGAATCTCATCAGAAACGTTCTTATCTGCTGCCGCGACTCTGAAAAGTCCATTAAATATTTCAGAGAAAAGTAATTTCTGACTGAGAATCAACTGCAGGCTCTTCGTGTTGCTGCACAAAAGCGTCTGAGAAAAATGATTTCATGGACAAACAGCTGTGTAAGTTTACAACTGATGATTCAAAAGTGAAAGAAAAGTGAGAAAATGTGTTTTGTATTGCAATTTCCAGCTTTAATATTGCAATATATTACTCCCTTAATATCGTAATAAGTGTCAAACAATGTGAAATAAAGCTAAATATGTCAAATCACGTCTCAGCAAAAGCTTGATTAAGATTTGATTAAATATTATTTCCAGATTTTCTCTAATCCACTCGCCCAATCGGTGACAGACTACATACATCACTTCCTGCTTCTGTTGCGTCTCCCCAGCCTCGCTGCAGGCATCGCGTTGACCTTTAAACCGTCTTCCTGACACGCTGCTCAAGTCCATTATGTGTCTTATTTGTCGGGCTATTCAGCTACGAGGTCAGAGATGGAAGCTTTTGGCTCCAGAGTCAGTTTAGGCTGCGGTGAGGTCGAACTTTGAAGAGAGAGGCTGCTGTGATTCCAGAGGCTGCTGGCCTCTTCGTGACCCGCAGTGTTTGTTCAACCATCCTCTGGGAGATACATGTCTGCAGCTGCCTTCTGGGTTGATCTTAATTAGACGAGACTGAAGAAGTGGCAGTGTTTTTTTTTTATTTATTTTTTTTATTGCACTTCATCTTTCCGTCGGTGTTGGGCGGCGAAATACTGTAAAAATAAAGCTGCGACAATTTTTTTTGCTGTAATTTTAGCATTAAATGTGAAGATGTAAACAACATGAGGATGTTTCTGGTAGCTGAAGTGTTAATTTTGATGGAGATTGTTGTTGATGTCTTCCACTATCGTTGCTGAAATAAGGCTATTTAGGGAAAACGGGCACCCAAACCAATTCTACGTAAAACTATAACGTTGTCTTCATTAAATTATGAATGGCATGATATTAATAACCAACTGAAATCAATTTTACAAGCTGCATCACACCCAGTGGAGCAAAGTGTGATAACTTAGTGTATTGAATTAAGTTCAACAGTTGATTTATGCTATTTTGTTTTCTCTTATGGTGAAGTATCTTAAATAAATTCATCAATTCATATTCAAATTTAAAATTTTGCTGTTTCCACGTAATTCAATTTAAAACAAACAAACAAAAAAGACCCAAAAGGCATAAATATTGGAATATTTCTTTTGGAGGAACTGAATATTTAATAGTGTGTCCTATTTTTATTTCCACCAACACGGCTGGATGGTTTCTCTTAGTATTTCTTATTAAAGTTTACAGGCGGTCTGTGAAAGTGAACATGCAAAAAAACAAAAACAAAACAAAATAAAAAAACCTTATCATCACCTCTTCTGATTTTAATAATTTTTTTGACATTTCCCAAACTTCGTTTGTCCTGCACTCACTGTTATTTATTATTTATTTGCCGATTGATAAATGCACGTCTGGATATCCAGATTAATCTGCGGCCATGATGATGATGATGACCCACTTTCATCCCCCCCACCTTCCCGCCCTCAGCTATCGGTCGCCAAGGAGACGCTTCCCTCTCATCCCATCAGACGCTGACAAAGGTTAATCCATCTCAAAACACACACACACACACACACACACACACACACCCACACACAGTTACAACACGTAATGTAAAGATTCCCGGATTATACAAACACTTAAAGATTCAGGTCAGGCTTGTTATGATGTGGAGTTTTTTTTCTTTTTTTTTTTTGTACAGAAACTCCTCTCTTCATCCACTGTTTAATCGAGACGAGAAGTTTAAATGCAAAAATCATGCAAACCGTGAACCCTTCCTGGTCTGCCACACCTGTGTTCAGGATTTGCACTCAGAGTTTCTTTTTCATTTCCTCATCTTCGCCGAACGCCCACCGCTCTCTCCTGGAGGCAGAATCAACTCGTATATACAATTATTTTCTGACTGTAGTCAGCATGGATGGTTAAACCTCCACATACACGCACACACAAGTGAAAACGCTCGCGCGCTCCCGCCTATACCACCAACCCTCCTCCCACCTCGTCCTCCTCCC
Source organism: Brachyrhaphis terrabensis (assembly GCA_903067065.1). Lineage (NCBI taxonomy): Eukaryota > Metazoa > Chordata > Actinopteri > Cyprinodontiformes > Poeciliidae > Brachyrhaphis > Brachyrhaphis terrabensis. The sequence goes on along the minus strand of CAEGAG010104419.1, from coordinate 17,210 downwards.
AACAATTTCTATCCAACAAGCCGCTAATCCTGCTGGCCCAGATTCGGCCCTCGGTCTGCTCCGTTGCACGATCCCCTGCCGCCACCATCCAAAAACGCACACGTTTTTTTAAATTTATTTATTTTGTCTGCTTGTCTGCTTGCGTCACGCTACCCCATGCAGGGAGCTGCTGCACCTGTGACCTACTGTACAGAGATGCAGCAGCGTGGGATAAGAGCGTGAGTCACTGTGGAGGAAATGCATCTTCATCTCCACCACCGTGATCATCATCATCATCATTGTCCCCCCCCCCCTCTCTACTGCCTGTGGGTCATACTATATTTATGTGATGTCTATTTTTTCCGCGCGTGGGCTTGTGAGAGAAGATGCATGACTGTTCGCGTGTGCCCAGATTTGAAATGACGCCCACCCTCCGAGCGCTTTGCATCTCGGCGTTGCCTTGGCAACCAGTCCGTCTATTTGGGAAAAAAGAAAAGAAAAAGAAGGGGGGGGGAGATTCTGACGCATCTGATGGTCTGAGTGTGAAATGTTTCGCCAAAAAAAAGGGAGACGAGAATTATATGGACAGGAATGTACACGTCTGTTTTCCACAAAATTATTTCACAACGTAAACATTTTATGACATTTAGGAAAAAAGTTCTTACTTTTCTTTTTTACTTTTTTTTATCCCCACACGTTCAAAATTATACCTGCAGACTCCAATATATTTACTTCCAATAATATTCAGATAAATGGCCCTTAGCAAGTTGCGCCTCAATTCCATGTAGTTTTGTCCTAATTCTGGCTGGATATTTCACCCCTAAAAACATAATATATAACTGAAGATGTGGGATTAGACGCTCCAGACAATAAAAGGGTTAACAGGCATCAAGTCCGTTTTCCAGAAAGCAAAAAAAAAATACCTAAGCTTCGGGTTTCATTCTTTTAAAGGTTCTGTAAAAGTGATTAAATCCAGTCATAAAACAGGAAGATTATGCACAGATGCTGCAAAAGTTGGTACAGGAGAGGAAATCTTAACTTTGGCACGAGAAGAGAGAATAAGGCCTGCAGATGTGGGAGCATAAAAGCAAGAGAAAAGAATAAAAACCACGATTGATGCCCAAAATAGTACATAGTTGTCAGAAACCCCAATAAAACTGTCAGCTGAAAAAACAGCGGAGGAGTCACTGTTTCATGACTCTCTCAGTACCTTTAAATGTATTTTTTTTACCCTCTAATCAACCCGTCAGTAGGTATAACTACTCAGTTTATCTGGCTCTGCCCTCAGGTGGGTTTTAAAGCAGCAGGACATCAGAAAAACATATTATTATTTATATATTGTGATTAAATTGGCTATAGTGAGCATACTTTTTCCTGTTGTTTTTTTTCTCCATCAAAATTTCCCCACTACTCCTTATGAACTGTAGCATCTCGTCCACTAAAACTGCACTGTGCATATTTAAGAAATCCTTTCAAACGGGTATTTTCCATCACAAAATAAGAGCTAAAGTGGTGCCAATTAGCAAAAAACAAAACAAAAAAAAACTGTGCCAACACATTAAATCAAACTACAGATTTTGCTCAATCGATTTTCTAAAATACATTGATTATTTTCGGAATTATTTTGTGTTTTAACTTGAGGGCTTGATGACTTTATTGAGAAATACGAGTCACTCAATGACCATCAACGTCTTCAGCATTGACGGGTAGCAGTAGATGAAAAATTGACATAATTCATCCTTCATTTCTGCAGTTTACAGGTGCATTTGTGATTGGTTAAAAAGTAATTAAAACAGTCGTTTTAAAAATGCTAATTACTACCACTTAATGTTAAGTGGTAGTAATTACATTTCTACTTAATGTAGCATCCGAAAAATAACCTCTAGTGTTCTACAAGGCTTGGTATTGGTGTCTTAGTTACTTATGATTTATGTAAATATTCAGTTTAACAAGTTGAAGTATTGTTTTTATTAATGATACGAGTTGATTTTATTCAGAGCAGGACGTGAAAACAAATACTGGTAACTAGAGAAAATGAAAAAGAAAATAAATTGATGTTGGCATCAGTTACAAACCCAAAACACTAACCCTAAAAACAGATATCCAGTTTTGCTAAGACTCTACTGCTGCCGGACAAGTGCTTGTGTCCTTTTCTTTTTCATCAGATCAGATCAGCACTTTGTTCCACTTTATCTGTTTCTGCAGCTGATCAAATTTTCCTTCAGCGTGTAGCGAGTCATTAAAAGAGAAGCTCTTTTTCAAGTCTGTCTGCTGACAGCCGCTACATCCAGTATCTCCCGCTACAAATCCACTGGCGAGGATGCAAGAGGAGACGGCTTCCCCCTCCCCACTGCGAAGCACAAAGCGGAGCCGAGACGAGCCGCGGCGGAAAGAGAGAGCACAAAGAGCGAATTCACGGAGGAGGACACTTGGAGGGGGTGTCGGAAAGAATAACGATGAAGGCAACAAGCAGGGGGATGATGAGAGGAACAGACGAAAGACGAGATGATTATGAGAGGCGAGCCGCGGTTTGGGAGTAGCAACGGGCCAAATGAGGAAGAAGTTCAGGTCAGCTTCCTGCAGGAAAACGGCCCCCAAAGTTCTCTGTGGCAGTAAATCATGTCGCTGGGCTACATCCTGTCTGTTCTCGAATTCGCACCAGCCTGAAGGCCATAAACGGGCCTTATTGGAAACAGATGCTGTGGCCTTTAGAGGGGTCAGGAATAGGACCGAGTTGGATGCTTTGGGTGTAGTTTTTGGTTTCGAGTTAGGAAAAACAAACCTGATGTTTCCCGAAACAATTACGGGGAAAATAAATGTCGTTAACGCACCGTATATTTGTTGTATCATCTGAATCAGGGGTTCAAAGTGCGGCCTATGTGGACCATAGTGGACCTTGGCGTGATTTTGTGCGGTCGTTAAGGCTTGTTAAAATAGAAAACACTCTGGTTCAATAAAGTGTTTGTATTTCATTCAGTATGATTTTTACTTCAGTTTTATTTTCAAAATATTAAGCGACTTCAAATGTGGCTGTTCACTAACTTTGGCTGGGATTAGATGCTAGCTCCACTCGTTCAAACTCTTTACCATCATGTTTACAGTTCTTCATTTAATGTCCCTTTAGATTTTTCAAATTTAAAATCAAATATTGATTACTAAGCTTCAACACTTTTAAAAAGTAGAGTTAGCACTGAATACTGATCCAAAATCAAACATGGCGGAGATAGTGTGATGTTTTTTTTTTTCTTTCACTCCATTAACTCTTTCTCTTTCACATTTTGACGTCAGCATCAACAATTTGGTGTCAAAGCGAAACAACGTTGGCGCCTTTCCATATTTAATACCAAATACAACGGGCTTGGATTTACAGCGACCAGAATGAGTTTCAGCCCAAACTGTAAACATTCCTCTGTTTATTTCGCTCGATTTTGTGTTTTTGTGGTCAACAGTTAATCACGTGTGCCAAAGAGTATGCATGTGTGCAATTTATAAATGCCAAAGAATAACCTTCATAAGTATGATGCTGTGCTTGTAATCAAATAGAAATCCATTGAAAATTAATTTATGTTCATTTTACCATCGCTGGATGTTTAAAAGTTTTATTTTTTTGTTTATATATATTGAATAAGGCTTGCATACCATTTTTCTGCTCCTAATTTTCTAATAAGAAACAAACATTTTTAAGTAGATAATTCAGCTCAGCCAAGGCGTCCAGAGTCGTTGATTTTGGAACGTGCACACATATGTTTTACCTGTCAGTTATGTTGCTCGTTACGAGCTCATGCAGTCTGTTTAATCCACAGAGGGTGAGCTGATCACTCCCTCCTAATCCAATCAACATCAGCCCTCACGTGAATACCTGACATGGGGATGATGACGGAACGAATCTGAGCTGTTAGGTAATCTCAAATTTTGCCTCGTAATCCAAGAAATTCACCAAAACTAGTGACATTTTTATAAATATTCCCACTAGACCACGTCACTTGTGAGATTTTATTCTTGCAGCCGGCTTCACTTCCAGCTGGGGAATCGATTTCCATTTTTCCTACACAAAAACTTTTAACTGTGTGAGATTATTGGTTTGTTTTTGCTTAATCTGGATCTACAAATAACCGAAAATTGTGTTTTAAAGTATAATACGGATTATATTTTGTATTCCTGAGACTATTTGCTCTGAATTATTGCTAATAAACTCATTTTTATTCCCTGTAACTTCATCTTTAATTCTGATTTTACATCAGTTATGGGATGTCCTGCTTCTTTAAGGAATTATCTCCTGACTTAATCAGTTAAATAACGTTTCCATCTTCCTCCTCTGCTTCATTCATATCAATTATTATATTGTTAGACTTCTAAGCAGCTGCTTGTAGAGCCTATGGTTGCTATAATCCGTAGGGCGGTGTGTTTTTGCTCTTTTTTTGTTTTATATTGTACAAAAATGCAGTAATATTCCATATAATATCTGATTTAGAGGGGATGCCCCTATTTCTGCATGCTAATGGAGTCTGGAATGTTTATTCCCCAGCTTAGGAAGTGACACAAACACACACTACAGGCTACACGCACTTTCTCTGCGGGACATACAAAATAATCTCATCCGCAGCCCTCACTTTGACCCCATTCTGAAATAATGCGCACAGATAAAGTGTGTCAATGTTGAAAACCAATACATGCATCTAGGAAAATGTCAAAAAAATAACAAAAAATTTTCACTAACACAGGAGTAAGGTGTGAAAACGGATCAAATTGGACACACTTTGCACGTTTGGTGCACAACCGGTGAAGACTCCCGCAGTGTTTAACATGATGGCCTGCATAAATATGAAGCTGAGTTCACTTACCCATGTCCGCCGCTCCCGTGGAAACTTTCCCTGAGACAAAAAGGGCCCGAGATGCTGTCCCACAGGTTGTCGCGGCGCACGCAAACAACTGGACGTCCCGTTTAGGAATCAGGGGAGGAGGAGGAGGAGGAGCAGGAGGAGGTGTGACGTCACTGCCAGAGGCTAGAAATAGACCCAACCACGGAAGCAATTCCTGCTCCGGATTTACACGTCTCATCAAATACAGTAAGCCATTAAATGCGAAAAAAATAGTTTTTTTTAAGGGTTTACAGTGTGCACATGCGCACCTTAAACAAGATGTTGGACTGAATTTTATTTCAATTTGTAAATGTTAACTCCTCATTTTTAACAGCGGAGCATATTTAATTTAATGAAATATGTCCTATTTGATGTTTTTGTGTTGATGTTTTCAGCGAAAATGTACGACACCGCTATTGTGGATGGAGAAAAAAGAGGAGTACATATCCTCAGAACCCGAATCATTTGAGAAATGTTATAAAAACAAAAAATATTGGATATTTCAGAGAAAAACTCAAGAAACTTCAAGATTAGAAAACACCGAAAAAAAATAAATATTTTTTTTACATGAATCCAGATCAGAAAAAAATATTAATACTAAATACCATGCAGTTCAAAACCCTATTAATATAAAAATTAAAGATAAGGGTGAAACTGTTTCAATATTTAGACATAAAACACTTTATTATTCATTACATTTCTGTCAAAATACAAAACCAAGACAAAATACATGTCAGACACATGGCTACAAAAAGGCAGGGAAGATAACTGTAGCTCCTGTGTGAAGGTCACAGCTTCAGCGGGATGACGGGCCAGTACTTGGGCTGCTTCAGGTCGCAGTTTCTGTCGAATGCCAGCTGCATGGCCGCCTCCATGGCCAGGATCTTGGCCGCATCTTGGCCGTAGAGCTTCTTCATCTCGGCGGCCCTCCTCTCGCCCGGCCGCTCGGCGGGGGGCGCGGCGCTGCTGCGGCGGCAGACGGCGCGCAGGTCTTGGTCGGCCGGGACGTAGCCGTCCTGCTCCTCCGCCTCCAGCTCCTGCTGCCTCCCTGTAACATATCATCATTACTTCATCCCACATCTAAAGCAGTTGGAATTTGACCTGTAACGTGGACGTACTTAGCTCCTCTCTGTGTCTCTCCGTGTGGGCGAAGTACTGCCGCAGCTCCTCGCTGATCTCCATGTTGCTGACGTCGCACTCGATGTCGCTGTCCGAGCTGCTTTCATCTTCCACGTCGTTGTCGTCGCTGCTGCTGCGGTCGCTCCCGCTGGCCTGCCAGTCATCGTAGCGACGCTGCCGTGCCGGGCCGTAAGCAGCCTCCCAGGCCTTCCTGTAGGCTCCCCGGTGCCTCCGGCGCCAGGCCATGGCCTGCCGGTAGTGCTGCCAGTAGCGGCTGTAGACGGGGCTGGAGAACCAGGGCATCACATCGCTGACGTCCTCCTGCAGAGAAGCAAGACTTCTTATTTCTCCATTTACAACTCAATTAGGACGATGTAGTCAGGAGCCTAGCTGCAGCTTTTTGTAGACTGCAACTGGTTTCACATTTAGGTTAGAGTGTCTTTCAATAATCCAGACGAGACAAAACAAAAGCATATTAATATTTCAGGTAAAATCTGCAGTTTTGAAACTTAATAAGGAGAAGAAATATAGAACTAGATATAATCTGCATAACAATGATGGGAGATGTCCTTAAACAATGACAGGATGAGACCAAGAATGAGCAGATGGATCAAAAACACTAGTCCTAAAAGAGATCCCTGTGGAACACCAAACTGGATGGGCTTTGGATCTGTAAGAGGGCAACCACAGCTCAAGAGGCTGTATTCTGTCCTGTTTAATCATTGACTGACATATAGATCAGGTTTGGGTGTCATAATTGAAAAATAATGAACTTAAAAATACATGCAGCATTCAAACCAAACTTTATAAACAACTGATTTTGAAAACTATACAAGAAAATCAGACTTTCTGCTAAAAAAAGTAAGTGGGGTGTGACTAAAGACGTGTGTGTACAGACCGTTTGGTGTTTAACAACCTAATTTCTTTCATCTCAGAATTACTGTGTGGAAATGTAGATATTTTATTATAAGTATTATGGTTTATGCTCATACTTATTGTATCTTTTTTCTTCTTCTTCTTTTATTGTCCTAAATGTTGCTTTTGATATTTCTGCAACGCTTTTCATTTTTTGATTCGTATGATTCTGCAAAGACTTGAGTATATTTATCTAGCTCTCTGTGTTGTTTATGCTCTCATATTTTCTAAATGCTGCAGAAACCAAAAAAGACTAAACAAGAAGCCGTAAAGTATTACCAGGTGTCAGTAATTGAAGCTAATTTAGCTTTCCTACCATGACTGACTGGACTCAGCTCCAACTCCAGTCCCTCTGCTGGTCGTCTTCTATGTGGACAGAGATACAATACTGTAAGTAAATGTAACGCTACTTCCTGTTCGACGTCTGTGCGTCACGGTCTGCCGCGATAACAAGACGTCAGTACGTCTTCATATCTTGAACATATTCAATAAACACAATATTTTCATCTATAGTTAACTCAGTACAGCAAATGTTTACCTCTTACTGTTAGCGGCTCATGCTGCCGCCATATTGAAAATTTCCCAGCAGCCATTGAGCGAAAGGAAGGCAACTCCCGGTTACCTGGCGCCCCCTTGCGGACATACTGCGAAGGTGTTTAACAGTAATAAATTGTGCAACATTTAGGCCTGTATAATGTGTTTATTATTATGTAGAAACTGGTATAATGTTGGGTAATATTAACCGCCTTTTATGCTATTAAATAAATAATAATTATTCATATGCTTCAACAGAAATTTTATTTGAAAGCTCCTAAAACAAAACTTAGGGTTTCAAGATTGTAGTTTAAAAGTGAAAATGAAATAAAAAATGTTTTTACCTCCTTATAGATTCCTTTCTCTTCCATAACAATAATATGTTTCAGATCATTAATCACATTTTAATCACAGAGAAAACCTAAAGGATTATTTAATTTATCAAGGAAAAAATATCTAAAAGTGAAAAAAGTAACTTTAAACCTAATAACTTTACTTTAGCAACATTGTTTTCAAGTGTTAAATTTCTTGCAACAACATCTCAGCTTTCAGATAGGATAAAATTACTTTGGATTACTTATTTCCCTATTAAATTTAATCATCTGAAAATTTTGCAGTTTATCTTTAAACCTCTGTGTGTGATGTGGATGCTGTCTCACAGGCACAGCTGATTAAATCAAGTAATTTAAAGTAAGTACAGGGTAAAACAAAGTGAAATATTCCTTTTTCGTCTTTATATTTTGCTAACAGCATACAAACAGAGCAGCTTTGCTCAGCGTCTGAGTGCTGTAAGACTCGTTCTACTGTATATGTGGGTCATACTTTGGCTTCAGGCTTCAAAGCTTTCAGAGGAAGTGGAGAGAGGCTTGCGTCTTCTCTGAACATGTTTTCTCCCTTTACGTAGGAATATGTGTGTGTTGACGGAATAAAAAGGAAAAGCAGGGTTTTGTTTTGATGTTTATTTTACTGCTTGTAGCAGGAGTAACAAATGCACTCAAATCCTTTTTCTGCTGTATACACCTAGTCTTGTACATTAAAAAATGTTCCGTAGAAATGGAAGGATATATATATATATATATATCTGTGTGTGTGTGTAAAATAATTAATAATAATGATTATATATCTTTCTCTGCTTGTAGCAGCGACTGTTTTGGGGCGGTGACTCGTGTGATATTCAAAGTTTAGCTTTAAACAAGTTTTCTGTTGCTTTAATCTTCCCAATAACCCACATTTTTGTGAATGAAACCTCATCCTGGACTTTATTTCAGTTTGATTCTTTGTTTTATCCTGATACGATTCATAAAGTAGTGCCAGCCACGTGCTACTCTTCTTATCTAGCTTTACTAGTACAGAGTAGCACAGATTAAAAGCCACAGTGCCCAAACCAAAGATGAAACAGCAGATATTTTAAAGTATTTGCTTTTCAATAAGACACTGGTGCTTACCACCAGTGTCTTTTCATTCCTCGTTCTGCATCTGTTTCATAATTCTGCTGTGTTATCGTATGTGTAGCTTGACACAGCTGTAAAAGGTTGTATATTGTTGTGTGCCATCCATGTTTTTCCTATAAGTGAAGCGTGGGAACCCCAAACCTACTCTGTTCACACTTTTGCATTGTAGTGTGAAACCACAACCTTCCTAGCTCACCACCTTGACCGCTCTGAGCATCATCACCAGTCAGAGCTACGATACGAACAGCGTCGGCAGCCTCTGTGTTGCTTCAGGGTCCCACCTCCCATAAATCTATGGCTGTTTCCCTTTTCTCGAATCACTCCATGTCTAAATCTTGCTTCTAGTCCAGCTGAGGAGCATGCAAAAAAATGTAAATATTTCATTTACATAAAACATGAAGAATAAATGGTAAAATCCCCAAACTTCATGAATGCTTCCTGCATTTAGTTTCAGGGTCACACTTTGCAGTCAGTCATTTTCAAGTTACATAAAGAGAAGTGATTGTGGGCAGGATGTATAGGCTGGTGTTAAACTAGCAGATGCTCGTGCAACACATCACCCACCAGCAGTTGGAGAAACAACATGCCAACTTCATGTAAAGCTCAAGTGAAGTGACGAGAGCTCAGAAGACAGCGGTCAGTCCACTAACATGAAGATAAACTACAGAACAAGACACTGATGTAATAAGCTTAGCATGGAACTAAAAACAGTTCCATGCTGTTTTTAGTACCAGCATGGAACTAAAAACATGCTGGTTTTAGTTCCATGCTAAAACCAGCATACTGGTTTTAGTTCCAGTTTTGAGAATGTTGATGAAACGTTTCCCTTTCTTGGTTGGGAGTTATATGTTTATTTTAAGCCTCAGCTTCTGTAAAAGAGTAAATTTCTGGTCAGCTTTGACTGTCACTTGACCTCAGGAAACATAACTTAAGGCATTCATCAGGGATAACTCCTTGCTCCTCTTTAAATCCCTTTTTTATAGTCCACTTTATTCAGAAACAAGGACCTAAAATAGTACAAAAAAACGTTTTCAGATGATTAATTCATTTACAAAGGAATAAAAGCTGTTGAAATACATCAGACCCCGTGTGAAAAAGTAATCACTCCCTTCTGACACCATTTATTACCTGTGATTATTTGCATATTTACAGGCCACAACAGCTGAATCCAGAAATCGCTTAACAATAACTTGTTTGACAACAAGAAATAGGCTAAAATAGGTGAAAACATGACATCATCTAAAGACATTTAAGAACAAATGAGAAATATTAAGTGAGGAAAGTATTATAAATCTATTTACAAGCCTTAGAGACTCGAGAAAGTAGAGGAAAAGCAATTATCCTCAAAGAATTACAACGTTCTCCCGCTTCATTCCTTTTTCATTGTAAAAACCCTCCAATGTGGCTAAATGAACCATTACACAAAGAAGAGCAGCAGCTCTAATTATAGTCGCTGAGAGTAACTTAGAAATTAGCAGTTTTGTTTTACTTCCTATTCAGCGGCGGTCAAAATGAACTGATATGAATTCACTTTTGCCGTTCTGACCTTCGCCCTCCTCCTTGCACTGAAGAGTCGTCTGACAGCAGAAGTATCGCGCAGATCTTTTGATCATCATGAATCTGGACAAACTGTGGCTTGTTGTGCTGCTGCCTCTTTGTTTTTGTTTGGAACCCGAAGGTACAGGAAAGGAGCTTTTACATGTAACCTTTACACACAAGTCTGTCTTTTCTTCATATTACATCTATTCATTATTTTACATTGTAGGGGTCAAGTTGTTGTGCCGCATTTACTCTATCAATTCAAATTTTATGCTAATCATTAATCTTATTAATGGAGGCAATAATTAGTTATTTTAAAAACATGACATGCAAAAAAATTTATTTCTACCCTCCACTTGATGAAGTTAGTAGCAATCCTCTTGTATTTTTGTGTACTTTTCTTTGCTTTGATGCATCTCTAGCAGATGACGGCAGCTTCTCTCTGCTCAGAGTGATCAGTTGCATGGCGGCGGTCAGTGCTGCGGCTGGATTTACCGTCGTAGCTGCAGTGACACTTGGACTCACCCTGAGAAAAACACGCTGCAGGTGATTGTCCACGTCTCCTCCAGCAAAACCTTTATCAGGTTTAAATCTACAAAACCACAAGATATGAAAGAAATGATGGACCGCAAGTTGTTTTTGACTCGTCTGAAGTGAAAATCAACATACAGAATTGATCATTTGGTACCTAGTCAATGGGCATAGAAGATAAAGTGAGATACTTTAAAATGTTTTTTAAGGTTGCAATCAATTTTCTGTGCAGACAAGAATCTTTGTGACATTGAGACTGATTTTCTAGGTTTAACTCTGATTCTTTCTTTTTGTCTCCAGATGCTGCAGACAGTCTGAAAGTCTTGAATTAGACGTAAGTGAAGCTACATCTTTAAATACCGAGACGCTTCACTGTTTGTGAAGATGTGCTGAATATTTCCTTTTCTGTTTTCATATGGACAGCAGAAACCTGCGTTTCAGTTCAGATCCCTTAAATATCTGGATTAATATCACATTTTTGGAAGCTTAATACAACGGCGTGTTAAAAATATTCACACCTTTTGAGCTTTTTCACGTTTTATCTTGCGAGAACCAAAACGTTTCATGTATTTTATTAGCTATGTATGTCATAGACCAACACAAAGTGGTGCTTTATTTTATTGGGGAAGAAGAATACAGCACAGCTCTACCAGCATTTAACATCGCAACTAACAATTACGTTACATTTCCGATGGTCTGTTGCATTAAAATGCATTTGTTTGGTTTTAAGTGAAAAATTAAAAAGAGATGTTGACACTTTTGCAAAGTGCTGCATGCTAGTCTGCCACTGAAACAATCAACCTAAAACGTCTCAAGCTATTTAAATTTGTGACATTTTCACACCGTAGTGGATGAGGTGCAAGACTAAAAACCACAAATCTTCTTGAACAGCTCAATGTGTGTTGAAGCTGAACTTAAACAGTTTGTGCTGATTGGAAAAACTGTAAATCTGCCATAAGTGGTTGTTCGTCACCTGTCGTCGATATTTGAGGCCGAACGAAGTTTCAGGAGGTCAGTGGTGGCAGACAGGATGAGGGCGTAGAGTGACCTAAAAAAACCCAGGTTTCAGTTTGACTGCGGCTTCCTGATCACACTTACAGTGCGTCGAGCGTCTCTCTGCCCAGCGTTAGGATGCAGCTCGCCGCTTTATGTTTTCAAAAGTTGACCCTCTTGTTAGATTTTTAAAAATAACTTGTGGACGTTACTTAGCTGGAGCTTTTGTTGTCTTTAACAGGGTAAAAATGAAGGGGAGTACGCCAGTCTTCAGCAGCCTGCGGGAGATTTCTACCAGACTACGTCTCTGGTGAACCGTCCTCATGTCGGCGCTCTGGGGAGGAAAAGTAAAAAGGCCTTTTTAGAAACTGAACAAGAAACGGAGGACATCTATGAAAACCTGTAAAACAAAATAAATCTGCTAATAGGAACATCTACCTGAGGACCTTACCTTTACAAATGTTTAGAAATTACAATATTTAGTTTTTATTATCTTAACTCTATAAAGCTTCAGTTTCTAGAGTGGTTAGTGATATGAGGCATATGGGCGGTTTCCCAGGGCAGCTGTAGAAAGAGGGCGCACAAGCACCACATTAATTCTTAACCAACTTTTCCGTTTTATTTGTGCTGCAAATGGTTTAGTATTTATAGGTGCTTCCAGCAAGACTGCAGTTTAATCTCCCAGAATTTAGATAATTGTCTATCGTTTAGGTTGTTTGGTACCAGGAGTTCAATATATGAAGCACAACTGACCTAAAACTCACCATAAATAACTTAATAACTTATTATACTTTGTTTTACCCAATATACGTTTTGTGTTTTATGCTAAAAGAAGTTTTTATGTGCTGGATTTTTGCGTATATACTTGTACCTAGATAAAAAATCATGGTAGTATCGATTACTGCAAGTATATTCAACTTTCAGTGCCACACAGGAGTGGCAGAAAAAAATGGCGACCAAGATACAGCTGATTTTAATCACTTCCATCCTGAGATTCTTATGTTTAAGAAGTGAGACTGGTGCAGGGAACAGTCATGGACCCCAACTGAAAGCCAATTTTAGTTGCTACAGTCATGTAATTTGTTTTTGTTGAGTTAAAAGTGGCAAGATAAGTTCACAGAAGGAGTGCTTACTTTGTCAAATTAACACCAAAAGTCTAGTTAGTCCAACTATCTTCTCTTTTGTCAATCTGAGGTTTAGCTATAAATGATACTGAGCTTCGATGTTCCTGATGTATGTATCCCACAGTCTTTAGAACTACTTTTAAAATAAATTACATTTTTGATTTCTGTGCATTTGGATGCTTTTCTAACTTTGAAGTGAAGGTTGAACTAAAGGTGCTGTTGGCTTCCTTTTAAAGGGGCGTTTGCAGCTCGTATCTTTATAGAGTTAAAGAATCTGCGGTTTAGCTGCTGAGGTAAACTGCAGAGCGCCATGTAAACCATTCACAGTAAACAAGGAGCAGCAGCAGAAGCATTGCTGCTATAATTGAAGCCTTGACCAGCATGTGTAGATATAACTTGTGCTTTATTCTCCTGCTGCCATTCACTTTTTGCTCCTATGACAAAGGTATGTACAAGAACTGCTTGTATGGAATGTTTGTTTTTAATTTCTCTTGAATATTCTTTGTTTAAAACAGCTGTGAATTACATACAATATTTGCAAACTTGAGTTTAATAGTTGCTTTTTGACACATTGGTTTATTACATCAGATGATCTGGATCCGGTGGTGAAAACCATCGAGAAGGAAGCAGATTTGACTCCAGTTTGCAGCAATTCCACACAGGATCCAATCTTATTTGTTGTCTGTAGGATCAGACCAGTGAGGAGCAGAGAAGAAGAGTGTCACATAGCATACCGCCTGCAGACAGGCTTTGTGCAGGGATGTGACTCCAGGTTTTCACTCATGTTAATAAATCAGACAATGTTTCTCCATCTGAACAATTTAACACCAGAAAATAGTGGAATTTACAGCTGTCAGTGCTCACACCGCGATGGAACATTTATTCTACAGCTCAACGTCACTGTGGAGGGTAAGGAAATTATTTATTAGCTTTGAAAATCATTAATATCAGTTTAATTCTAACATGATAAAGATTTACCATGATGAAATGACAGTGAATGATGATGAGATGTTTAAGTGGTCTTCATGTGGTCTGGTGTGTTAAGGACGGGATTAAAAAACAAATTTTAGTTAGAAAACTAAGCCGTTTCACATAAGTTTTTGAGATTTGTTTCTTAAATATAAAATCAGCATAAAAAAAAAATCTACACGTGGTTGTCTTTGTCAGGTATTATTTCTTAATTATCTAATTTTGAATTTCCTGATTTAAAAAAAGATCCAGGGTTTTATGTATTTTGAAAGTATCTACAGAATTTGGAGTTATTCTCTTTTCATTTATGTAAATGAAATGTGAGAATCAGTTGTGTGTTTGTTTACTTGATATCAATGTATTAAATACATAATCACCTGCATAAGAAGAACTTAGTAACTGAGTGTACTCATGTTTTTGTGTAAACATTTTTTTAAAAAAACCCTGATGCACAAGGAGCTTAAAGTGGCTTTGGGCTTAAAATTCTTCACTAATTGGATATAAATTTGTTTACAATTTTTCAAAAAACAAAAAACAAACAAAAAACCCCCCCCAGAAATACAAAAGAAAATATTAATAGATGAGTTCAAAATTTAATTTAACATGCCATCATCATATGTGGTGGTTGTATGAGACACTGTTTCCTCAGTATTCCTTAAAGTTACGGTGTTCTGGATCAATTTGTCACAAAACCATTTGAAGCCATTACTCCAACGTAATCTACTACTTTACATCATGTTATTTAAATTCCTTTAAAGTATATCATAAGTTGCTTTAAATGTGATAATGAAAGAAGTTAGAATGGTAGAAATACTGTAGCAAGACAAAAGTTAAACAATGCATTATGATTTCCAAAGAAGTTGTTCAGATATGTAATTTTTTTAAATATTTTTTAGATGATGAAGACATAATTCCTCCTTCAGAAACAACTTTCCCTTCAACTCTAATCATCTTACTTGGAGTTTTTGTGCTGATTGTTTTCATTCTGTTGGGAATCATTTCCATATGTTGCTGCAGGAATAAACACAACAGGTAGGAGCTTCTGTCCAATCAATAATATCATGCATTTTGAAATTAGTATTTATAAATGTAGCTGTTCCTCTATGTTTGACCTTCTGTACTCCAAAACACAAGTGAAAGAAATATGGAACTCTGACTGTTAGTTGAAAATTCAAACATTATTGAAAGTGTCCCAGTCTGGATCTAAAAGTCGCCCCAGTTTGGACTCTGTTAACTGACAGTTTTTATTGATTTCCTTCTTGTGTACTAAGTTTGCTTTTGGACTTAGAAACAATCTTTCCCAGATAATCTGACGGTTTTGGTCCAACTTCCTGGTCCAAAAGCGTTTTTGTATCAGCACCAGTGTTTGTATCTGCTGAGCTGCTTTAGAGGAAACCACAGGGCTCTGTTCTCGGACCCTTGTTGTAACATTCAGTAAGATACTTCAATATTGTCTAGATTAAACCTCAGAATGGTAATCCAAATGTATTTTTATTCTTCTCTAAGCTTTTCCTTGTTGTTTTACGTGCTGCCTCTTAGAGATATTATAAATCATATTTCCTTTCAATCTTATGCAGATGACTGTCAGGTTCATTTTCCACTAAAAGTGCATTTCTGAGCACTTTGTCCTGTTGTCCAGTAGATTTTGTATTTCTAAATTATTTTTGGCACATGGAAAAAATGTAGCTGATTAGGGACAGCTTGTAATATTAATATTTATATTTCTTGTTGCTTGTTCGCAGAAGAAAACTGAAAATCCTGACTTGGAATGAACTGACCAGCACAGCATCATACCAGGTAAAACATTGAATGAGCTGTTATGTTTGTCTTCTTTCAGTCTTGAAAGAAGACAAACATAATAGCTTTTCTTTTTCATTTGATGTTAACAGGAAGCAGCGCTGGCCTAGCCGTACCTGAAACAGGAAGTGATGAGGCTTTATTCTGAAGTCAAAGTGACCTGTTGTCAAAGTATAAATCAGTGAAAGATTTCATACAGACTGAGAGGATTTCTTTTCCTGCATGTGATCAGTGTTTGCTCTGGGTTTAAAACATACGAAAATATGTTTTTCTTTTGATATTTAGTCACCAATTAGCAATTAGTAATCCAATCTGACTTAAACAGACAGAAAAAAGTTGTTTCTTTTAAACTAAATGTTGCTACTAATTAGCAAGACTAAACTGACTCATTTATTTTGTCAAACTGATATCTTGATTTATGTAACATGCATCCACTTGTAGAATAAAGCTTTCTTTATGCAACATCAAGAAAAATCAGATTTTTCTTGCCATTTTTCTTCTGTTTGACCACTTCTTCAGCTTCACCACAAGCGCAGCAATGGAAAATGTTATGCACTTCCTTTTTCAGTGGGTCTAGAACTAGATCTTCCTTTTGTGAGAACAAACGCCTTGTCTGGCTCTGAGGTTTTGGCTGCTGTTGCTGTAGAAGAGTGCAAAGGGGCACGAGCCTGTTCAGTACGGCTCAGTTTGGTTGGTCTCTGTTGCAGAGGATACATGGATGAATTTGTTTGGCTCTGCTTCTGTTAAAGGTGAGATGCTGTTTCATCCTTAATGCTGTTCGTCTTAACCTGAAGGAATTTAGCTTAGAATGTATTATGAAAGTAAATGTGCTTCTTGTCTTTGCTTACAGGAACGAGCTGCAGCGTCTTTGTGGTTCGTCGTAGGTAGTTTAACCAGTATGTGGAGATGCACATTGTGGTTTGTTTTACTTCTGCGGCTGACACTCTGCTCCTACGACAAAGGTAAAGCAAACATTCAATAACTACTATATTATACCCTGAATTACAAAAATAATCCATTCTAGCCATTTCTTAAGTTTAACAGAACAAAACAATATTTTGTTTCACTCATTTTCAATCAATACATGTTAAAAACACAAATAAATGCTGTTTAATATCTGCTCTTTGCCACTTTTATCACTGCAGATGATCGAGAGCCGGTGGTGAAAACCATCGGGAAAGAATCAGATTTGACTCCAGTTTGCAGCAATTCCACAAAGGATCCAATCTTATTTGTTGTCTGTAGAATCAGACCAGTGAGGAGCAGAGAAGAAGAGTGTCACATAGCATACCGCCTGCAGACAGGCTTTGTGCAGGGATGTGACTCCAGGTTTTCACTCATGTTAATAAATCAGACAATGTTTCTCCATCTGAACAATTTAACACCAGAAAATAGTGGAA
>CAEGAG010104382.1:0-23847 GCA_903067065.1 Brachyrhaphis terrabensis | reverse complement strand
GTGGCTGTAATTGATAAAGTCTTAAAGTGCAAAACACAATCACCTGGTTCCCCATTAAATCTGCTCAACAGTGTTTTTCTCATCGAAAGACGTTTTTGATGAGGAAAAGTGTTTGATGAACTCAGGTTAAACTGTGGCCATTTCTCATTTAGACATTAATTTATCCACAATGCAGCCATGCAATCTTCATCATTTCACTGTATTCTCTAATATTCTCTGCAAGGTAAAAGTCAGTTTCAGCTCTTTTTGCTCCTGTGAAAAAATAAATAAAACTGGACGTTTGGTTTCCCAAGGGAAGGAGAAGTTAAATTTTCCACTCCAGAGTTTTCATGGTAGGAATCTCCTCTAACAGGCCGACACTGAGGGGTTCTGGTCCGGCCGCGAAACTGGTAAACGGACCTGGGTGGTGCAAAAAGGGGAAAGTTCCAAAAAATGCAGAATTTTTTATATTGTCATTTCCTGCTAAATATAATTATTAATTATAGAATATGAGTATGGTTGAAAGTCTGCCAAACACTTTGTAAATAAACCCAAATTAAGCTCCCTATTTGTTGTATCACATCTTTAATGCTTTTTTCCTTTATCTCTTTCGGCGATAGAGCAGGTTCCTCTACGCTACGTTTGCCGAAGTATTTAAAAGCGCTTACCCAGCACTGGAAATGCCAAACATCGAGGCTCTGCCGCAAGAGATGAATCAAAGAGGTTTGAGGCGCAGCCAAATGAAACGTAGCGCGGGGGGGGGGAATCAGATTAGTGAAAACCAGCATCTGGTCATCCAGATGTTTCAGGCATGTGTGTTAAGGTGGAGCCATGAGCTCCGGTGTCTTTGATTAAAAAGTCAGTAGTTATTTACCTAAAACTCTTCTGCTGGCTGGCAGTGCGGAGACTATCAGGCAGTAAGAGGGGAAATTAAGTCGAGTCACATTTCCCTTTCAAAAGGCCCGCGGCATCGAAGGACGGTCAGAAAAGCAAACTGATTAAAAAAAGAAAAAATTTGTGCGTTTGAGCATTTTAGTTGGGTTTCTTCTGGTTTGTTATTTTAATCCAAAGACAGCCATTATACTGTGATATCTGACATGGACAGATTAACCTTTATCACAGCAAAGCAGCTAACTGGACAAACGCAGACAGCTCCCCAATACGGAACAAGGTAGAAAGGGCATTTAAAGTGCCGTTTCAAATACCACCATCCCGGTGATTAGGCCCTTTTCCCGTTGAGCCTCGCGGCTAGCCTTTTCAAATCAAGGCAATGTTAGTTAAATATTTTGCAGTTCTTTTCTTCCTACCTGTGTTAGCTTAAGTGCCCGTGTAAGCTCTCAGGACTTGACAATACTTCAAACGATGGCGGCGGAGCAGCCGTGAAGGTCAGTCTCTTTGGAAGCAGGTTCCTTTTCATACAATATTCATCAAAGCCAAATTTAATATGAAAGAGACATGACATGTAGGGCTTTAAAAAAAAAAGAAAGAAAGAGGGGGAAAAAGAGGAAGCGTCGAATGAAGGAAGATGGAAAAAAAAACACTTCCTGGAAGCTGGAGAATCCCACAAGATGGCTGTTTTTTTGCCACGCAAAGCCTTCAAGTGGACTGAGTGGCGTTCATCTGGGTAGACAGAAATTAAGATAAAAAGAGGGAAAAATATATACATTTTCTATATTTAAGTGTCTTGCAAATGCATGAACTCCCTTTGAGCTTTTGCCACTCTGCAACTGTGTTTGTGTTTCGTTGGGAATTTAAGTGACAGACTAACAGAGCGGTGCGTAACCGTGAGCTGGAAACATTTTCTGAGTTCATTATAACTGTAACTTCTGAAACGTGTGGCATGCATTTGTCTTCGGACATGTTGCGTTAATAGAAGCTCCTCTGGACACATTTTGACATCGCTCTGGTGGTGGTGGAGGTCTTGTTTCATTCTGGAATCGCTTCGCTCATGATGGCACCACGTTGGAATAGTTCTTTATTTGTTCTTTTTGCACACTTTTATTCATTGTTTTCTTTTTGTATTTTGGTTGAGGCATTGCATTTATCCCCTCAGATTTCAGATTCTATTTAGAAGGAAAGATTTTGGCTCTTACAGTTTCACTTTGGACAAATGATGTGTAACCGTGTCAACAAGGTTTTCCATTGATCCTGATGGAAAAAGGAAGATTCTACTGGAACCCGGCTTTCTGACCTGACAGCCAAGCGGAGATTTTAAAGAAGAGTGGCAAAAGCAAATGTGACGGGTTAGCAGTGCCTTCAAGAAAACTGATTGTGTCACATCTGCTGAGAAATTGAGCTGTTAGCATGTCATGACGGTCATGAATCTGTCATGTAGCAACAGTCTTCAGTCAGAGGCTTCAAAGCGAGATTGACTGCTACCATTCTTGACCACAGCATCACAAAGACTTGAATGAAATGTGTTGCATCAGCATATGGTTTCCCTTTGGGATCCATAATAGTAATTCTTTGAGCTTGAATTGAATGAAATTGAAGTAAACATATTTTTTAAATTATCCATTTGCTAATTTTTAACATCCGTCCATCCAAACTGTACTTTACCGTGCTGTATCTCATAAATCCCCCACTTTTTTCTTTCTAAATTTTCTGGTGCTTTTGCGTCACTTATTGAATAGGAGATGCTTTTAATTGAGTCCTTTTACCTTGAACAACATATTTCTGGGGTCCCTCATGAAACGGCTCATCCACCGGAACCTGTTTTCTCATTAGGACTGAAGAAATGAACCATTTGCATATCGGAGGGATTCGCGTGAGTGGCCACAGCTTCAGCTTCTCTCAGCGTTGATGTTGATCCAGGTTCTTCTTAAATTAAAGTCATAAAGATCGCTCGTTTATCAGTCAGAGGTTCGTGGTTTTTATGCGTTATTTGTGGGAAACTGAGTCGATGGAAATGATCCTGACTCGTTTGTTCCATCCCGTAATCTGCTGTGGAACAGAAAGGGACCAGTTATCAGATAAATGTTCACATTTGTGGTAAGAAAATATGTTGGAACTTCAAAGAATGTGCTTTAAGGAGCGTCTTTGAATGAGATGATAAAAAGTGCAGCTTACTTTCAAAGCTTCTATCCTCAAACAAACACAACTCCAGTTTTTATTTGATGCTAAATAACAGATCTAATTTCTCGCTAAAGCTCGGTTCATATCTGTATTTTCAAAGTCTGACTCTAACAACTTTCTGACACCCTTTGAGAGTAAAATTAGGAATATCAATTTTTCATTTCAGCTCATTCTCTATTCTTCTGTTTATCGATCTCCTCTCCATTCACAGGCTTCTTTCCCACTGGTAAACCTTAAGGACATTTGGGAAAAAAACATGAAAAACTCAGTCAGTATTCTCCTACCTTTTTGGCTCCTGCATTGTAACAAATATTCAGTCCCACCAAACAACCAGTGTTCTTATCGCTCTTAAAGCTGCAGTATGTAAATTTTATTTGTTCCAAATTTATTAAAACGGCTATGCCGTGGAAAACAAACGTCTGTAGCTTAGCAGAGAGCAAGCAGGATAAGGTGAGCATGATTGACTGCGCTATGATCCGCCTCCTGGCTCTGATTGGTTGTTTCTGATTTCTGTAGATAGCACTCAGAGAAGGCAGAGGAGCTCAATTTTTACACAGATTATTTGTTTTATTTTATACCTATAATTTCAACAAATATCTAAAAACAAATTTATTTTATTTTTTTTCTAAAAGTTACATACCGCAGGTTTAAACATGCTGTGGCTGAACTTATTTTTAGGAAGCCCGGCTTGAACACCGTCGGCCAAATAGCTATTGAGTCATTTCTGAATTTTATTTAACTTAAAAAGTTTCCCTCAACCAACTGAATAATTTGTTTCACATTACTGATGTGTTTTTGCTGAGAAAGCTGTGCATCATGCGCCTGCCTGCCAGCATCACGAGGACAGACTCAGACACTTAACCGTTTCCGTCTTACTGGACCTTTCTGCAACCTTTCCTGCTTCTGATCACACCTTCCTAATTAATAGACTTCACAGTTTGATGGAAATGTCCAGAACCGTCCCGCGTGGGTCCAATCGTACCTTTTAGAAGCGGAAACCACGTGACTTTAGATCGAACTAATTTATGACGTTCTGCAAAGCTCTGGATTGGGCCCTCCTCGGTTGTTATGTTCCTTTAAGAAATATGAGTTTTTCAAAGTGTTTGAAATGCTTGAGTGCATAAAATGAAGTAAATAAAAACTCTATGAAGTCTGAGTGTATGATTATTAACCATGTCGACACGGTTAATTTGATCAGACGACAGATTGGACTTTTGAATTCGGCCATTGAGCCAAACTTAGATGCTTGTTTTTCAACCACTAATTATAATTTTTTTATTTACCAATTACTGTGGAAGCTCGATAGGAATGCTGTCAGATCTAAACATTGCAACAAGATTCCTTTATTTTTTTTTCATTGTCCAGGGTTAATGTTAAAGAATCAGCTGAAGATCATCTTTGAGACTTTTGTTTACACTAGATTTTTTTTTTGTGGTATCAGAGTAAAGGGGCTAAATGCAACTGCATACCACACTCTTTAGATTTTTATTTGGAAAACATTAAATGTTCTATCACAGAAAATCTTAATAACAAGGAAACTTGTGATTTTTACTGGACAAAATGTGAAAAAGCTTTGCAAGGCGCCGAACTTGAGAGGCACTTTTCCATTCCCTCTTTTTGATATCCTATTTTATATATAGAAAATTATACGCATACATGTAATGCAAAATGCATTTTTGAACCAGATTACTTCCACCCGTGTAGAAGTTTTCAGGCGCGGTGGCAGTGTTTTACATTCTAGCCCTCTCTCCATCCTCCCCAAATACCTGGTAAAAATAACTACAGATGAAAACGCACCTGTACACCCCGACGTCCCTGAGGACGTTGCCGAGCTACCGTCCTCCCAAAGCAAACTGCTGAGGGCCATCTGCTCAAGCTGCACTACAAACTGCAGAAACATTTACCTCAACCCAGACCGGGCTTAGACTCTGACGCTTCTGGGTAATTTCATCCTTTTTTATTTGCATTTCCTTTACTGTCTTCAGGCTCGCTTCCTTTTTATAACCATTGCAATATTAACAAACAGTTAGCGTTGTTAAGAGTTGATAGAAAATGAAACAGAATTCACTCAAAAGAGAGTAAATCATGTAAAAGGAGAATGCATATTTTATTAAAAATAAGTGTATTTACATATTTTACTTAAAAATGGCGTGCATAAAATGTTTTAATGTTACTAAAGCAAGCTCAACCTTCTTATAATTGCTGATAAGCTGTTTTCATGTTTCAATGGTAATTTGATGATGATTATTATTATTGGACTTTACACTCAGAGCTTCAAGTAGAACAGTTCAAAGTCATCAGCGTAGAACGTTACCCTTTTTTGTTTCTTTGAAGAAAACTTCTATGCACAGACTGGACCATATAGAATATGAACACTTTTAAAGCACTAATTATAAATTATATGCTGACTTTCTTTATTACAAGCCAAAACATATTCCATTGCAGCAGAAAAATGAGTTCTCACTTCCTGAGGTGAAAGAAGAAAGTGACTTTGTTCTGTTGTTGCAGGCAGATTATGAAGTGATTGTCCTGCAGTGAATGTGAGACACATACAAGGTTTTAAGTACGAAATACCCCTGACAGGAAGAACCTTGTTCTTGGTCTTGGAGAAGAAACTTCTCTTTTCTTTCAGAGTTTGAACACAACATTAAATTTAAATTAAGCTAAACTGAAGTTATTGACTTTAGACCTAAAGAAGAACAATCTAGAGTCAGCACTCGGCTCCACTTATTACAGCTGGAAACCAGCGACCAGATCTGAAGTCTGATGGACTCAGACCAAGAGTATTCCATATTTGACCGGTTATATTTTTTAAACGACGGGACAATTTGAAGGCTGTTGGTCATTTTGAAAGGTTATAATTGACAGGTGCACATGGGCAGAGAGTATAGACTTTATGCAAAGATTTAATTGCAGAGGCAACTAAAATCAATCAATAAAATATCCTTTCTTAATATCGTCTCATGGACTCTGAACTAAATGCGTCTTTCTGACTGGGAGCTGACAGCGTGTTGAAGAGTTTGGACCGGACGCTTTGGAGCGTCTGGTTAGGAAGATCATTGCAAACTTTTGGTTGAAATGGCGTTTAATTCCAGTCTCCATTACTGGAACAGAGAAAACTAAAGAGAATGCAAAGTTAATACTTTTATAGTCTAAACAGAGGAGCCGGGAGTTTATCTTGAGGAAATAAATAAATAAAGGTGCAGAAGTTAATGAGACCGTAACATACGCAGTGCGCTGCACAACTTAACTCACACTGCGGTTTTAACAAATGAAGCTGGAAGGCGTTACCCTTCTGCGCCCAGAAGGAAAGCGGCAGACGTAACATCTGCCGTGGTTTTGTTTCGGAGAAGCAAAAGAATCCTCGTAAAAGCGCAGGCCCGGACTGCGCACAGGGTAAAAAACTCAGAGTTCAATTGATCGGTTTGGATCAGACAGATCCTACTGACTGATGAACCAGCGCAGATTTCTCTGCAGATGCGACCAGGAGGAATTTGAGACTGTGCGTTCAGAACCCAGCGGGTGAAGAGCTGGTAATTAAAGTGGAGTCTTTAATTTAATTTATTATAAGTTATTGGAGCCGCAGTCAGTGGTTTTTGTCACGCAGGAAAAGTTAGATGATTTAATCTGCTTTATGTGTGATGGGATCTGGATTCACAGTTCAACTAGGTGAATAAAAATAGATAATAAAAATACAACTGACGGGTAAAAATAGAACATGACCTGTTTTTTTTTTTAATGCTGTCGGTCAAAATGACGGAGAACAAAAAATTATAGCGCGACCTCTGCTCAGACCTGAACCTTCAGAGTCACATAAAGACAGTTACAAAGTCGGCCTTCTGTCACCTGAATAACATTTCCAGGATTAGAGGACAGAGAAACTCATCCATGCGTTTATCTGTAGTTGCATTGATTACTGCACTCTCTTCACAGTATTACTTTACGTTGTGACGTAAAGCATATTGATCTACCTTTTTATACAAATAAACTTGACTTGACTTAAACATGTGTTCACATTGGTTCCTGAAATCCAACCTACTTCAGCTGATATTAAACATCCTTCGGTACTGTGGAACAATTTGGTGTCCAAATCCAAAGTGAAATAGACTCCAGAGATTTAAACATGGCCTCTAAAAGCATTTAGTTGGTCGCTGGTCGGCTTTTCCTCTCGCCCAGTTAAAGGTCGATAGGAGTTTGTTGGATCTCGGACGAGTTCATGTCAAAGTTGCAGCACTGGAAGCAGAACTGGGTTTGTGGAGGCTCTATTGCCAGTTTAGCACTTACTCAAGGTCAAGTTGCCACCCAAACACAATGGAAGGGATTGGACATGTTTGGATAAAAACCAGAGGACCTGTCAGCAGACCTGGTTCATGAGAAATCAGTTGACCTGACCCTAAAGCTATACCAAGCTAATCCAGTCAATGTTAGGACGTTGGAAATGTGTCAATTTAACAGAAACATTTAGTGAGTTAAAACCCAGTTCAATCTGTGCAGTCAGTGTTCCTCTATGCTCTCCAAAATGTGAAGAAAAGATCGAAAAACTTGATTTAGACAACCTGAATATCACCGTCGCCCTCTTGTTAATGCGTTTACACGACAGTTTCCAACTTCAATCCATCAGAAAACGCGAGACGTCCTCTAAGATTCATTACACCCCAGATTCATTTACTCCCTTTGTCCTAATCTCATCTCTCCACCGCTCAGGTGCGAGCTGGCGCCGACCCACAGCTGTAATACCGAAGGCTGGAACTTGGCAGTTCCCTGTTAATTTGTACGAACAGTAACTGATTAGGTCGGCTGCTGATGTCAATGTTCATCAAAGATCCTGCTGCTGCCAGAGGAAAATGACTGCCGTGCAGACGCTCTGCTTCAGGCCGAGCCGACACGGCGTTTACAGATGGCTTGTTCTGTGACATCAAGGTCAGGGCACGTTCATTTACCTTTGACTTGACAGCAGCCTTTCAGAGACAAATGGTTCGTTCCAAAGATTCCAGTGACTGAACTATTGAGCTCCAAGGTGTTTATGTGAAGGGAAAATCTGCTCCATCTATGTGGGATGGTGGAGGTCCATCAGCACAAAGCTGGTCAATACAAGATAAGTGTTTATATATTCTAAACAAGCCAGGTTTATTCATCCAGGGGAGAACTTGGGGTAGATACTCTGCTTTGGAAGAATGAAAGTTGAGCGTTGAGGTGTTTCTGGCCTGCGATCGTTCTGCCGCCTGGGTGTCTCTCTTTGGAGGTTTTCTAGGTACTGGGAGGAGACCCTGGGGCAGAACCAGAACAAACATGATGTTCTTACTTCACCTTTGGCCTTGGAGTCTCTTAGATCGCCTCTTACTCACACAGCCACACATCCAGAGGCCGCCTGGCTGGATGGATGTTATTTACTGAGCTCACATACATAAACGTAGACTGAGTAGAATATAGAAATTCACTTTCAATCATAGCCGGTAAAGTTCCAGTTCTGAACTGTTTGTTCATAAGAATCGGTTCATCTTCAATGTTTAGAGGCCCAACATTTCCACACTTTTCTCCATTTGATTTAGATTTCATATCGTCTGCATAAAAATAATTTCAGTTTACTTGTTAAGTGGGCTGATGAAAACCAAAATAACAACAAGCAACACAAAAGGTTTATTAGAAATAAAAACTTTTATTGATTTTTTAAAATTATTATTATTTCAAACTCCAATGAACTAATCTGTACCTGATTGAAGCAATTACAGTGATTTGTTTTTCCCACAAATGGACCTGATCAGAAGGTTTTCATGAAAAAAATAGATAAAAATTTAGGTTTGCTACTCCTGAAATGCAATATTAAAGAAAACCACTTCAGCATTCAGCAGTAATGACGCATTAGTGAACTTTAGCAAATGGATGAGCTAGCATAACGGCGAAACCTGAGGAACAGGAAGCAGCAGGTTGCTAAAAGAACCAGAAGGTAACTAGTGCCGATGCGAGTCTCTGATTTGGTCTGATCCAATGACAGCTGGAGGAAATCTCAATATTTCATGTATTATCTCAACCAAAGCAGATATTTTGATGGATGTAATTGTGACTGTGCGTGGTAGACCAACACAGAGTAGCGTTTTCCTTTACCTTCAGCCATTTTCTCTTTTCCTCTCAGCTGAGAGACGATTTTCACACGTCCTTTTAGTAAAAGCATGAGCCGACAGTAACACGCCGCGTTCATAGCAAATGAAGCGTGAAGCTCGCTCCATTCATGGCCGGCAGGAAAAAAAGGAGCACACAATCTTTAACAATTCTGTTCAGACCTTTAAAACAATTTCAGTTCAAGGCTTTCACCCTTTAATTGCTTTGATAAATGGAATAATGGTCAACAAAATGTGTCTTCAGCAGACAAACTAATAGAAATCTATTTTATATCAGAGTTGCAACATTTTTTATTTTTTTTTACAAAACGACGCCTGCAAATGAAAAGATCACCATGACACTCCCTCCCTGCAGGCTCGTTTTTATTAAAGGCAGCTTTCACAGAACCAGTTCAGTGTGGCTGCATGTCCTTCAGGATGGAACTTCTGGGTTTTGATCTCTGGTCCCTTTTTCTCTTGGGACTGTTGTCGC
This sequence comes from Brachyrhaphis terrabensis, assembly GCA_903067065.1. NCBI lineage: Eukaryota > Metazoa > Chordata > Actinopteri > Cyprinodontiformes > Poeciliidae > Brachyrhaphis > Brachyrhaphis terrabensis. The sequence continues at coordinate 14,205 of CAEGAG010104382.1, read as the reverse complement.
ATCCCCAGAGAATGACGGAGCCACCACCATGCTTTGGACACGGTGTGTTTCTGGTGAAATACGGTGTTTGGTTTACGCAGCAGGTTGTAGTTAAAGTGTAAAGAAACTCATTTTTGTTATATGAGACCAAGGGACATTCTTTTTGAGTTTCCCACGTCTTTGGGGGAATCTTATGGAAACATACGTTCCCTTGACTGCTGAGAGTGGAAACTGGTGCTGGCATCCAACACCAGTTTTATTTTTTTATTTATTAATTTTTTTCCTGAGGATGTTCAGTTCTTGGCAGATTGAGTCTCACTCTCCCTTTGGTTTCTGAGTGATTAATTTAAAGAATCTCCTTGAGATGTCCTGTCATTTGGAAATCCTTTCGCGTTGTCGCCTCCTGACTAAAATTTTTCAGCGAGTTACTTGGCATGTTCGTTTGTCAACCGTGTTGTGATCGCACTCTGATGAAGCGGTGACTTTTCCGTTAGCCATGAAACTGTGTAAATTGAAATTATGAAAGTAAAGCTCTCCGATTTTGGGGAAAGAAAAGCAAAACTCACGTTTTCCGATGAGAGGTTCTCCGCTAAGATGAGGTGTCTTTTCGTCCGTAGCAAAATATTTTTGATCTACAGACGGACGTTGCTGCAGGTGAACAAGACTTTGGGAAGAAGATTGTTTTTGTTGTTTCCTGGCTCCGCCATAAAGAGTTGTCTCATTCCAACATGCTGGATCCACAACTCTTCTCTAAAATCGGCGACTACAATTTCCCCGAATCACGGCATACGTAGCCGCTCCCAACTAGAAGAGGTTTGCTGCTCCAATGCTTGAAAAAGTGGCTGAATTATGAATATATCTCATGCAGCTGTTTACGCCATGATTTTAATGACTCATCGCGTGAGCAAACTTACGCACGTGGGATTTGAATTATCATGGAAACACGGCAATTGCTAAATTTTTTATTTTTTGGTCAGCATCAGCAAAGCCTAGAGAAAGATTTGCACACGTTTGTAATAGAAATGCACCTATTAGAGCTTTTGCTCTACAACTAATGTCTACACTTGGCTTTGGCACTGATGGCAACAACTAACTGGAGCGCTGTTGAAATGAAAAAGTGATTAGATGTTTTTACAGTAATCTACTTTACATGTTTACTATTGGTTAACATTGGTTTGTAAGTAATCGTTATTACTTAGTGCTTTATTGAATGTTTACATCCAAAATGTCAAATTGTCATAAGCAGGAATTAATTCAAACCCTTGAATCTGTTTAATATCCACTATTTTGGATGCAGGTATTTGGATTTAAAAGCACAGCTGCTTCTCTTGCTGGCTCGCTGATTCAACAGTGAGCAACAGTAAGGAAATAAAAAGACTTCAGATATTTTCTTTCGACTGCCTCATTGCTCTTTCCAGCTTATTTGCTTCTTCAAATATTCAGACTTTCAAGCCTAGAGGACAGAGCGATGTTTCTTGAAATGCGAAATGGAAAAGGATTTATCCATATAACAGCCAGAATGACTGCAAGTCTTTTTACTTTTTTTTTTCTCATTCTCTCCAAAAGGCACATATTGCTCCGTTTGTGAGCAACATGTTTTGGAGAAGTTGTTTACCGGGGTGAGAGCGTGTTTTCCAGCTCGCCCAAACTGCACTGTTTACCCGAGATCTGTAGTCAGAAGTGTTTGTGTTTGTTTTTCGTGCGCCCGGCCTCGGCTCTGCGGTTATCACAGCGACTGCGCCGAGTTCATTAACCGTTCCACACCAGAGGCTTTTGAATCACGTTATTTTTCTCATTTGGTTTTGGCCGTGTTGCTGCTTTTAGCCATTCGTTTTTCCCCCGCTTTGTTTTCCTAATCTAATTAGAGATTGCCAAAATAAAAAAAGCAAATGCTACAAATGACTCGTGTTCATAATGAAACAGATGACAAAATAATAAATGCCATTCTCCATGGAAAACATCCCCCCCCCAAAAACAAAAAAAAGCTGAACTTACGCAGCCGCTGTACGAGGACGCAGCTGATCCATCGGCCGCGGGGTTTTGACGATACGGCTTGAGAACTGAAACGGAAAAGCCGAGCGGATGCGCCGCTTGGGAAGGTAATGGCAAATAAATATCAGAAAGGGGAATAGACATTTCAGTAGCACAGTCCAATTAAGGAGAGAATAAATTGTATTTCATGACATTTCAGTTTACAGAGATGGTGCAGCGCTGTGTGGACTCACAGGATGAGGAACAGATGCTTATTAGCTGCTTTCTACACTCACTTTCACAATTCTCATCTAGATGTTGGCGCTGTCCATCGATTAAAAAGCTTTAATCATGGCGCTGTGATTAATCACGATTAATCGTTGTTCCTCATTTTGTAGGCCTGAAATATAAACATGAACCAGCGGTGGTTCTTGCCCAGACCAAGCTCCGCCTTTCCCCTCCAACCAATTAAAATCCAGCCAATTATTAGGAAGGAGGTAATGCTTCGCTCTCACCTTAGTACTCAACGGAAACTAAAGGAAACTTAGTCCACTGCACATTCATACAAGTAGTAGCGAACTTGTTCAGGCAACATATTTACATATTTTTTTCATTTTCTAGATCATGGGTGCCCCGCCCCTTTCTGATGCAGCCCAGGACAAAAACCGCCACTCTTTTTTATTTACTCAAACCAAACATGTCTGAATATTCTCAGCTTTCCGTTTTGTTCTTTTTTATATAACAGCAGCCATTTTGTTTTAAACGTTAACTCAGAAATGTCTCTCTCCGTTCAATTCCTATGGAACTTGCGCGATGAGGCGACCGACCGGCGTAATTCACGCATGTCAAATTTCGAGTTCGTTCAGGCGGGACGGCGACGCAACTGGAGAAAGTTGATTTATGTTCAGCTTTTGTTGCCGTCTGCTGTGAGCTATGCAAGATCCTCATAGAGAGGCTGTTAGGTCAAAATAGTAGTTCAATTAATCTGCATTATGTAATATTAAGGTGTAAACATTTTCACACACACATATATATAATAAATATATATATTTAAAAGAACACACACATAGTTCGCAGATCAGATATCTGTGTGCTTACTGACTGCTAGATATGGTTCACTGTGATATTTTTGTTTTTTCATCTAATAAAAGACATAAAGTAACAGATTGGATTAGTACTTATGTGTATGTAAAGTCTTCCATTTCACAATAATTTTTGTACAGGCAGCCCAACATCCTCTGCAGTTTCTCATGATACTTTTTCCAAATCTAATAACAACAACAATAATCGTTGCTTGGGGTCAGAATGGGAACCAAATTGACCTCAGCAAATCTTCGTCTGAACCGGCCCCATTTTCTCCAAACGTAATTTAAGACATTTGAGCAGCACTGAAGGTCTTCATGTTGGTCTGCAGCACTGTTTAAAAAAATAAAATAAAATAGACAGCATTAAGAGATAAAGTAAATCCATGTAGTGCTGCACATTACCTCTGACTAGAGTCATTTTCCTTCAGTTCATGTAGAATTACACAGCATCACATAATATCTGAAAACATTCCTATTGATGATTTAACATGGATTTATGGCTCCATGGTGGGATATTTATTTAGCTTATGCTTTATTTTACTTACTCCTTGAAAAAAATATATATATGTGTTGTGGATTTTACATAGCCATCCATATATTGAGCTATAAAATAAAACACGAGTTCTTTTTTTTATTTTTCTTCTTTTCTTCAAAGTGGTGCAGACTGAAAGTTTATTGATTCTACGGTTGTAACAGCGACACGAGGCATAAATCCTAATAAACAAAAGAAATAGTGTCTAGACCAGAGTTTGTGAAGTTGTGAGTGTTCGCAGCGGCTGAAACCGCGAGATAGAAGAGGCTGAGAACTTCCAAGATGCTCCCCGTGTGCCGCCCCGCTGATAGAGGCTCGTGTTGCTTTCTGCTCCTTCTGGAACTGGAAGATGAGCCCCACTGCGTCTCCCCCACTCATGCACAATGTCTGCACTGAAGAAATAGCAACACGTGCACATGTGAGGATTTTCTGTTTTGTCTGCTAAACAGAAAAAAAAGAAACAAAAACCTCCTCCTTGCCAGGACCATAGTGGTATATTTATGTTTACAGAGACTTGAAACTGGATTTTCAAAGTATCTCTCCTGATGTGTTTGGTTGCTCTGCTTTAAACAATCCTTATATTTCCGACAAACTGTTCCACCTGTATAAGAAAACACATAGCATGTGACTTCTACATGATAAAATGAAGCAAATCTGTCATGTGACTGGAGCACGATTCTGTTCCATGTGATTCTGTTCCATGTGTGCATTGGGGCCAAGTGTGTGGTATTCACAGTGTTATGCTGCATCAGTACCAGGTGTTACTTTTGCCATGATCTTCATGTCTGCAGGTTTCATAGAGTCACATTTTAATACCACATTTGAATAAAATTTAAAACTGAAAAACTGGAATATCTTCAATGTTTGACAGTGATAGTTGTGTGATGGAAAGAAGTCACACACAGACCAAGATCGTATTTTGGCGATTGTATTTTGGTAGCTAATTAACATTAGCTTCAACCATAGACATAAATGCATATTTATGTCTATGGCTTTAACTGCCTCGTGTCACAGAAGATGTCTGCATGTGACTCAAACTTTTGCCTGGCAGAAAGAACGAGAGAAAAGTGTACATTTGTGTTTTATATGTACAGGTTTGCTATGACAAGATTTACCAGCCAGCCTCCTTACAGATGAAGTGCATTGTACAAATATTCATGTTGCTTTAAACAAGAGACCATCAGTTATGTCGTGGTAAAATCAAGACAACGCCTCAGTCATTGTGTCGGGGCGTCTACGTTTTGATTAAGAGACTTACTCTGTTTCAAGTTTTGTAAAACTCAGCAAATTGCTGAAGAGATGTCACTATATCACCGCAATTTCCTGGACGATGTACCTTTAACATCCCACACAGCTTATCTGTCAAGAAAGACGTGTGCGTGACTCTCCATAGCTCACTTACTGTCACTGGAGTGCATCCATCATGAGCTTCATGGGAGCCATATGGCACTGTGTGGTTTTTATTATTCCTCCTTGTGTATAACCTAGCTCCTAATCCGTTAGCAACCATGGGAACAAATACCTTCTGGTGCTGTCACATGCTCCGCTCTCCTTGGTTATGTTGGCCTTCTGATTACGAAAGAAAACGTCTCGTTCATGGCTTTTATGCAGATTATTTTTTGCATTCGCATTCAAAGAAACTCATTTGCAAGTACCTCAGAAACCAAGGACTCGGAGGAGACCCCGGCAGTATCCCTTAGTCTCAGTGAGATAATTTGATCCCTTGGTATTAAATCCATTGTAAAGTTCAGTATAGCGTTCTGCTTTGCATCAATTTGCCTCGGTAGACAGAGCAACGGCAACACTGCCCTACAGAACATGACTTTATGGGGTCATTCAGAGACTAAACTCATCCACCGAAAGTTTGTGATTTGAAAAGGCGATTGGTTGGGCTCATATTTATGAACGGAGACTGGCTCATTGGGAGGGACTCATTGGTTTGATCATCTGGTGTGGATTCATTGTCAAGACTAGGAAAACACCTCATAGCTGGACCTTCAGCAAAAATCACTTGATCGTCGGGCGAAAACTTTTTAATCGAAAAACGCGTTTTTTCAAAGTTGAAAATTTCAAATCTATTTTTTAAATTGCAATTTGCACAATTTTATGGTTAACTGAAACACAGCTACTAACACAATGGTCCCCCAAATTAAATATAACTTCCCAAAACAAGGTTTTGATCACAACCTGTGACTGTAAAATAAAATGGACATCTTTCTGAGTGTATGGACTCCAGGTATTTCCCACTTTGGATGGGCACACGGATAAAGATGCTATGGGTTATAAAAAGCTGTCAGCCCCTTTTGTATGTCTCTCTCTTTTAATGGAAGACACTGAATATGTGCACCTCCCTTTCATGTCAGCCCATGAGGAACTTTCTAAGAAATGTCAATTGCTGAAATGGATTTAAATGTTCACTGAGCCCTTTTCCCACTCTCTTTTCTGTTGTACTATGTAAGTGCATGTATAAATATACATATCCATATATGTTGGATTCATAATATTCTTAAATAAAGAATGTTAAGAAAAACAAGTTCATTTTGCCCATTGGTGGTGTGTCTCTGTTGGTTCGTCAATGGTCTGGCAACCCATCCAAAGATTACCCAACCTCATTCTCTCACTGCTTGATGTAAGGCAAACCCCATGATCATGTGTAGCATAAGGAAGTTAATCTGTGGAGGAATTTTATTTCATCGGGTTTTCTGGCTATTTCTCCGTTACTCATTGGTTCGTCCTTGTTGAAACGATTCTTCTGTAAATGACTCTTTCGGATTTAATCCTAACAACTGCGTGTCGCTACTATTCGTCTCACAGCTGGTTTGTATAATCTGAGGTCGTCCTTATTGTCTGCTTTTATTGAACCAAGTCTGGCACATCTTTTCAATCTCTGTTTTGGACAAATGAATTTTCTTTTGTGTAGAAGGAAGCCTATTGTCCTCTCCTCGTTTAAAGCAGGTGACCTTAGAGAAACGAACAATTGTAGGCAGATGTACAATTTGTCTGCCTTTGTTAAGGTTCTTAAATCTCTTGTGAGCGAAAAATTGGAGTAGTTTCTGTCTTTGATATCTTATTGAACTATCAGTAAGCTTTTGGAAAAGGAGAACTACAGCAGCTTTAAAAGCTATCAAATACTTTTTAGGAGCCGAAGACAAGAAAATATATGCATGTCGGCCTGGAGGATCATAGAATACCAAAGCAGAAACAAATATGGCAAGTTTGGAAAGTTAGCAATCAGTCAGAGTTGAGCTAAAATGTTTTACCCATTGACTCGTCACTGAAAGAAACCTATTAGATTTGACTTTTTCTTAGGTTGATGATGTGTTAAGTTGAATGTGACGACATACAATCAAACTGTCTTTCACCTGCAGCAATGGATCTTTTCAAACTCGGTCCTAAACGCTGAAAAGCTGGTAATGAAAATCCCACATCTGCACCTTCATCAAACCTCCAGTCAGTGGTAATGAAGTACAAGTACTTTGTTACTGTACTTAAATACATTTTTTATGTATCTGCTCTTAACTTACATAGATTTAATCATGGGTACTTTTGAGTTTTACTCCACTGGATTTTAATAACGTGCTGTGTGTCACTACACAACAAGTTGTTATTTCATTATTTGTTTAGTAATATGAAATTATTCGGTGACATATTCGAGTTCACCTGTTCAAAAAACGACTTTTGGGTCCAACTTTTGAAAATGGTGTCAGGAAATTGAAATATTGTTCACTGTTTACCAATTATAAGGTTGAACATGGAGTTTGTCTTAATTATGGAATTGATAAGAGTTGAAAACTTCAAGTACTTTTACTTTCAATACTTTTCAGTATTTTTCAAAGGAAGTGCTTACTTACTTGATTCCAGCAAAAATATGGTGGCACTTTAACTAGAACACATTTGGCTGTTTATTTGTACTTGTACTTAAGTACACCGTTTGAATACTTCCTGCATCGTCAAACTGGCTCACATTTAAAAAGAAAGTAAAGGTACAAGGTGCCTGCTTTAATTAAAATGTCTGCCTGTTCTGTATTAGTTTCCACATCGGCATTTTATTCCTTAAAGCAGTTTCCTGTTTTCTGCAGTAAACTGGTCTTAAATAGGATACTTTGTATACTTGAAATCAGCTGCAGAACCAGAAAAACCTATGCAGCCATGTTGTTCTGAACAATGAACTTGTAAAGAAGACTTTAGATTTCAAACGTTTGTCCCTGTTTGTCCTGTGTTGGTTATATGTACATAGTTTATGTTTAAACGGATGATGTTGTCATGGTTCATATGACGACCTTTATGAGCTTTGCAATTTCTTTCATTTTATAACCTCAAACTTTAATGTCTTGATATGAAAAATGTTGTGTGTTGCATTTGTATTCTGTTGTCTCACTGAGTCAAAGATTTTTTAAACATCCAATAGCAGCGGTACCCATAGATGATAAGGTGATAATAAGTTAACACAAAAAAATCCTAATTAATCTAAAGTAATTTTGAATTTGAAGGATTCACAAATGAATGCTTGGTACTGTGTGCATAGAAAGAAATCACAAGAAAGAAACATAAAAGGAAGGACTTCAGACACATTCGTGTGTTTTCCTGCACTTCAAAGTAAAAATCCGAAATAAAAGGCTGCTCTCTGCATGTTAATATTCTTAAATATTTCTAGTTTATAAATATATGCAAACAAAATCTGCTGTCACATCCAGGGAGCTGCCATTTCCTTCATTTTCTTTGGCATTTTATTTGCTCTACGGAGGGATAGAGAAGCATAAGTAGCATTATGGCATTTGGCACTTTTAGCCGTGATGGCTTGGAGTACAGAGTCCTGCTTCCGTGTTCTGGCCCGGCGCTGTAAGTGCCTGGCTCTGCAGGGCCGCTGCGGTTTAACACACAGGGAGTACGGCTATCTGTCACCCTTCAGTGGACCATGTCCTCAGTATGGAGTCACATTTTTATAAGTGGACTAAAACTCTCTCTTTTTTTTTTTAAAGTTTGCACATTCGCTTAAGGCTCTTCTTCACAGCTGAGCAGCTCTTTGGCGCCAGAAACCTCTTCTTTCACTCAGGTTCCTCCATCTTGTCTTCGTCGTCCAAACCTTCGACCTTCTGAGCGTAAACCCCGCTTCCGTAACCTCCAGCACACACAGCTGCCCCAATTTGGATAAAACATAACGTCGCAAATGATGCCCCGCTGGGAGATCATTGAAAGCAAATTACCGCCATCATCTTCATGGGTCTTAATGCGGTTTCATCCGCACTACCCGGTGATATTACAGCTGTAGTTAAATGTTACAGTCATTAATTACGAGCCGTAACAGTCGGCGCGCGGCTACAGAACTGCACTTATCGGAGCAGATCGTTTGTTACGCTCATCGTGTCATCAATCATTCGCCATCTACCTCTGCACAGTGTTGGAGACAGGAAGTGGAGACAACTGACTGATGCCTCTTTAAGAGTCGGTCACAGGCTGATGGACGGCCTGACCGGCCTGAACACAAACCGTGTGTCTGTCTGGACGCCTATCTGAACAGACTGACTGATCTTTCCTTCCAAGATAACTTTTGAACTCCTGAATTAGTAGCTCTTCACCAGCTGATCTGCCTTACTAGCCGCCTACTGCATCTAATATATTTTTAACATATTTGTTAAAACTGTCAGTAAGTCCTGATTGTAAGTAGCCATGTTTCCATTTCAAATGTGCGTAAAATGTTGTTGATGTTTTGCTAATGTCGAAAAAACACAATTTTGCAACTGCCATGTATCCATCAAAAAAGAAACGCAGTTAATGACACACATGAGTAAGTTTGTTCGGGCGTCAAGTCTTTAAAAATCCTGTGGCACCGTCCCCCTCCTACCACGTCCTGCTGTTGTCTTCATCATTTCTGCCAGTAGTAACTTCCTGTTGTTGACCATGACTCGTGTGATGCAAAAAAACTGTTTCCATTGCAGTTTTGCGAAATATTCTAACTCCAATAGCCGAAAAACCACATCGTGCTTCTTTGTTTTTATCAAAACAGAGAAGAAAAGAGTTAAGTTTTTTTTTTTTTCAAAATTGCTGTGTTTCCATTCAGCAAATTTATTGTCGTAATTCAAATTTGCGCAATTATATGGTCGATGGAAATAAAGCTATGAGTTTACCACGACAGATAAAATGTGAAAAAATTGAGCTCCTCCTTGAGCTACTATTGCTGTCTGAAGAAACACACCACAAAACCAACCAATCACAACCAGGAAGAGGGCCTTAGTGATGTCAGTAATGCTCGTGTACACGCTGCCCAAAGTGCTAATGGCGGAGAAACAGCTTACCGTTCCAGGAAAACTGTTTATCTGTCATCATTTTGGGCCATGCTAACCAGCCTTAGCTTTCATTGCAGACTCTGTTACCAGGAACTGCAGCATAGCAGAGAGCAAGAGTGTGACCTTTTTGCCAGCGTACAGTACAGACAGCTCTTTGGCTTCTTCATTTACTCCATCATTGTCTTTCTCAGAGAGAGTGCGGATGCGAGTCAGATTGGAACGGGAGAAGCAATGGAGCTGTTGACTGCTTTTGTAATTACAAAGGACAATGACTGGAGTTGTTAATCAGCCAGAAGAATGTCTCGCACTCCTTTCTTCGTGAATGGATCGGCGTGCTGTAAGCTCTAAGCTGCTGGGAGAATTACGGGCCTCTCACTGTATTAAACGGGATCATAAAACGTGTACGTTTCATAAGGATTATACTCCTCTTTGAAGAGACGATCAATACTTCTCTCTGTCCGCACAGCGAGTCTGACAAACCGTCAATGTCGTCACGAGATCTTGACAATAATCTTTTATATGTTAATCAAGACGCTGTGTAATCTTAAAGCAAGCATTCGCCATTTGCCGTCTTGGCATTTTTCGGTAATCCCCGATCGAACAGTGAGAAGGTAGTGATTAGCTGTCAGGACTTCCTGTCAGGTAACTGTTCTCCCTAAAGAGGAGAGGAGGAAGCCTGGACCCAGAGCGAAGGAGACGGGTTAATTAGTGAGGAGGCTCACTGGGGAAGTACAGCCGTGACGGGTGCTAGCTCTTCCTATCTCAACTTTGTGGGGTTTTTAAAAGTGTTTTGTAGTTCTACTACAGTTTTCAGGCAGGGAATGGGCAGAGAGAAAAGAGATGGAGACATTCAGCAACGGTCCCAAGGTCAGGAATCAAACCCTGGATGGCTGCGTCAACCACTAACACGCTACAAATATGGGGTGCAAAACCATTGTCTCTACACTATATTTATTGTATCGCTTATCATTTATCGTGATAAACTTCTTATCATGAGGAAATCTTTGATTTATCCAATAAATTCTGTTAAAAACAATTTTCGGCATTTTTGGTGTTATTAGTTTCTATTGCTGCTTCTTCAATGAAAGCACCAATAAATATAAATAAATTAGACAATATAATTAAATGGAGTCACTGGATGCAATTTAGCGATACAAATACCTCTACTTTATCTCATTAGAGTTTTAAAAGAACCGTATAACAAATGTGAATGTTTTTCCAAGAGCAGTATTTGTGTTGGTGGGGCTATTATTGCTGTGACACACAGTCAGAGCCATACAGTAACCTAAAAAGGTATTAATAATTAGCTCTTATTGTCATTTTTATCATTGTCACAAAATATCGCAATAAAACTTTAAGTCCATATCACCCAGCCTTGCTCTGTACCATACACATTTAGTTTGAAATTTTGTTAGATGATTCATTCTAACACTTATTTATGTCATCTTAATTGGTGCTACATTGGCAGCATACCTTATTGAGCATCAGTAATTAGTGTCTGGGTTGTAACCATGAAAAATTCACCAAATTCTCTTTGCTGAAGCTGAGCGGCGTTTGGTGGAGGCAGTGTGATGATGAGGGGGCGGCGTCTCCTTCACTGGAAAACCAAGGCTTGTCCTCCTTACAGTGAATCTCAATGCAGAGACATTGAGATGAGATGATGCGTGTGTCCTGTTTCTTCAAACTTTCACCCAATCCCATCAACTACTCCAAATTAGTGTCGACAGCAGAATTGGATGATTCATTCTTTGCAGGCAGGATTGGACACGTTTTTCACCTGTAAACCCATTTTCGTTACAAAGGGAAAATAAATACGCTTTTGAAGAGCATAACAGTTATTCCAAGAAGTATCTTTAAAACAAAGAAATAATTGACCGAACATATATTTTCTGACTTTATGTGCATTGCAACTGCTGTTACATTTTCCACTTTGTGCTTTGAGTTTTTTTCTAAAAACAGGCCAAAAAAAACAACAAAAAAAACACCAGCTGTTTTTTGGTAATAATTTATTCTTCTTTTGGTGTCTGGAAAATGAGGCGTTTCAAAAACCCCTGGAAAGTTACGTCACAAATCAGCAAGCACTGCCCCTCACCTAGCAACCCCAGCTAAACCCAAACCTGTTACTTAGCAACCAAAGCTGAGCTCCAGCACGTTTGGTCAGCTGGTTTTACTGCTTTATGCGTTGTACAATGGCTGCTGGAAAAGACAAGCGTTTTGTTGTTGTCTTTGTCGGTTGTGCAGGAGGCCCCACTTCTGCTTTTCAAAGATGTACTGTTGTATAATATGCACATCTGTTTGCAGCCGTTTTCACACGCGAGTGTAAACGTTGAGTTGAGGGGCGTGGCCAGTCGCAGGTTATTTGGATTTAAAGTGACACAGGCCATAAAACATCTTAAATTTATCATCAAAACATTTAATGAACATTTTTTGTATTGCCCATAGATCTATCACAACCGTTTCAAGGAAGCATAATAGGTCACCTTTAATGTAAATATATGGGTAAATTTTAATTTCTAGGATAGTCAACATTTAATAACAGGTTGTGGAGGAGCTGGTGACTATCTCTGTCGGTCCAGTTCATCACAGATTATAAATATTAAAGGGTTTAGTTCAACTATAAATGTTTAATCATAAAACCCCGTACATTTCGAAAACATGGCGGCTCCTGCTTTAAGTCTTCTGATTTGCAAAACTGAGTTAAACGAGAGAACAGCTAAAAGTTCACTCCACTCATTAAATTTTTAACGGAAGGAAAATGGCACGTATTGTTCTGAATTTCCCCTGAGTTTGTGAAACACACGGCGCTTCGTGTTTTATTAACCTCGTGCTATCGCCGTTCCGCTTAATGAATTCACTTTCAGAGACCGATATGCTATTCTCTATATCTCTTCTGTTTTTTTAAAACACTTTTTCTAATGAACATTTTGAGGATTTGGCTGAGTCTGCTTCCTGTCTGTGTTCTTTGCTGTGTTTGTGTTGGATAGCGGGAGCGGGAAGCAGGCTTGACCTCTTTTTTTTGTTGTTCGTTTCCAAGCGGCGCATGAGAATGGGTTGGAATGATGCGCTGGCACATCTCAAACCACTTCCACAGAAAGTGAATTAGCAGCTTTGCCACGTTGGACACAGAAATCCCCCCACTCAGTTTAATGAGTATAAAGCCCCACATTAATCCACTTTGTTGGTGGAGTTCTTGGAAAATAAGAAACATTAGCGGGTTCATTTCCTGAGTTGAATTGCTCCACTATTTACCGCTCCTTATTGATATTAAGCCCGTGTTTTCACTTGGCCTTGATTTAGTCAAAGTTTACCAGTAACTGCATTAAAATATAGACACAATCATATTTACATTGCCCTAGCTAAAAATGCTAATGTATATAACCTGGTAATTTTTCCTGTCAAATAAATATATACATAAATAAATACGTTCTTGTTAGTTCTGTAATTCTATGCTGTTCTTGATGATATGGACTCACTTGTTAAAAATCAAAGAATAAATAAAGTAGCTAAATAGCTCAGTAAACTCTTAATCATGCAAATGAAATAAAGTTGGAGTAACTAAGTTTAAATGTTTTTTCTATGAAATGTGACTTAACATTAATGTCTTAATGTATTTGTTTAATGTGCCATTTAGTTTTAGAACATTTTATTATATTTAACAATTGAGTTAATACGTAACTTTTACCATCTTATAACGAACCAAGAAGGTAGCGTTTGTTAATTTTTGCACATATTCATGACTATGTCAAGCTTGGTTACTTATTATGCTGCTGTGTCACTTTACATGTAGGAAACATGCTTAAAATATAAACCGGCTTTCAATTTGTTCCATAATGTCAGCATAAAACTCTTAAAGATATAAAACCCCAGGAGTCCCACATTGTTTGATTAGGCTGCATTTAAAAACATTAGCTGTATCCTGGAGCTTTAAACTGGATATTATTACTTCAAACACTCCACTATATATTATGTGTGATGTCATATCCAGGTGCAAAAATAAATCCATATTTGCAAAAATAACTACTTGGTATTAAAAGTAAGTCATGCAGCAAATTACTAGTCATGACAGATGTTATATTGCATTCAAAGGAATATTATGAAAGGAACATACAGTAAGTTATAGTTAGGAAGTAAAATGAATTATGACATTATGTGGCATGCATCTGTGTTCTAGGGCATTTTCATGTATTTCATGTATTATGCGTATTTTGGTCTGATTTTTTGCGCAAAATAACTTAATTTTATGCAAAATGGACTGTGGGAGGAAGCCGGAGTACCCAGAGAGAACCCACCATGCACAGGGAGAACATGCAAACTCCGTGCAGAAAGACCCCGGGCCGGGAATCGAACTCAGGAC
>CAEGAG010104330.1:0-16675 GCA_903067065.1 Brachyrhaphis terrabensis | reverse complement strand
GCGGCTCCAGACAGATTTGTTTTTTGTTTTTTTGGTCCAATATGGCTCTTTCAACATTTTGGGTTGCCGACCCCTGCTTTAGTCGTTTTAGATTATGGATGCAAATCCACCTTAGATTGCTCCTGGTCCTAATGCTGGATGAACCACATCTGGTAGCATATTTGCAGTATCAAGCCTCATTTGCAAGTCTGTGATGATCTAGAAGCAGAGACGGCACATAAACATGCCTTAATTCAGTGTCGATGTCCTGCTTCAGCACAAGTTGTGTTAAGAAAACAGCTTGCAAAGCAGAGCCGGGAAACTTTATGCTCAATTCCTCTAATGTATCTAATTTTCATCATGAGTAAATTATGGATACACATAATTCAACCTCATCCATATCCAGCTCAATTATTTTTGCTAACGGCGCTAAGCTGACCTGGAGCCTCCTAGCATGTTTCAGTGTAGTTCTAGTTAATTGTGAGCAAAGAAAGATTTTTAGAAAAGAGCTGTTCTGTGTTGCAGAGTCTCAGTTTTTCTTTTAAATTTGCAAAATTTGAACTAACACATAACATGGATTGACAGCAAGCTCCTTCAGCTTGTCTAATTCTCTCATTATAAATACCATAGAAGAAGAGGTTGAAAAATTCTTACATTCCAAGTGGAAAACCTACATAAGTTCAACAAAATAATCTGCAGGAAATGTAATACAGTATTGAAAGAGATATATATTTTTTAACCATACTTTGAAAATCTCTGGTGTATTTGAAATTGCTACTTTTTTTTTTTTTTTTTGAGGGATTTCAGTACATGACACCAGACTGTGACCCACTTACACGAAAAATGCGCAAGGTCATGAAAAGATTACGATCTTGCTTCATACCCTCCTGTGTTTTCAACTCCGTAGGCCTGAAATCAATAATTCCCTGTCTCGTTTTGAGTTGGGAGGAGACATTACACTTTCATCTTTTTTCTCATCTGACCTTTAGAAC
This sequence comes from Brachyrhaphis terrabensis, assembly GCA_903067065.1. Taxonomy (NCBI): domain Eukaryota; kingdom Metazoa; phylum Chordata; class Actinopteri; order Cyprinodontiformes; family Poeciliidae; genus Brachyrhaphis; species Brachyrhaphis terrabensis. The sequence continues at coordinate 15,704 of CAEGAG010104330.1, read as the reverse complement.
AACAGGCATCATGCTTGAGGAAATACTCTGCAAATCAATGAGGACAGCTCTTTTTATTAACCCTTTGTTCTGTTTTTTTCTTTTTTTTTTTTTCCTTTTTATACTGCTTCCCTGCTCCTATCTTCTCAAAAATCTTTTAAAAATGATGCATATTGAAAACCTTGGAGCAATCAATCAAGCATAATTTATTCAACTTTTAAAAATTAACCTGCAAATGTAATTACTGGGATGTGCTGAACATATTGGACTAAACACAAAACGTTCTCCTTTTTTGTGTCTTTATGAGTTAATTAAATATGTCACGCCAAAAGACACATTGCGAACATACACAGTCAGTCCAGCACTTGAGGTGATCCCTCCCACCTGCTCGATCTTGTGAATGCTCTGATTTGAGGTCTCCATTACGGGTTTATCTGTGGCTGGCAGAGGTTGCAGTGTCACTCTGCTGTGTGCGGCTCCATTGCAGAGGAGCAAATTAAGCCTGACAAGAGCACAGAGAGCTTCTCTGAATGAAGCATCCTGTTTCCAAGCGCCGCTTGTTTCACCAGTGTGGATAAAAATACCTCCGCGTGTGCTGCAGCGTGCGTTCTGTCGCCGGATCAAAACTGTTTTGAATTCCGTCTCAGATTAAGGCAGCTCTGTTTTTTTAAATTTTATTTTGATTGTTGTTGTTGTTGTGCCAACAGAAAACGGTTCATACCTTTTGGAGTCTGAGGTATTTCCGGGTGCCATCAAACCCCAGTGAGTTGGCCGCTGTGGTGGCCATTCATCATGACCTTGTTTAATCAATATGAAATCATACATCACAAAACTTTATTACAACCCATTTAATCTGGTTTAATAGAATCCAGACTGCTCGTTTTTTTAAAGTCTGGGCACAAGAAGTCTTATTGTTCCACTGGGTAATTATTTCACTTATAACATGGGAAAAATGTCCAGTTATAAGTGAAATAATTTGTCAATGGAACTAGCACTTATTTAAATCAATATTGATGAACTGTTGCCTTATAAAACAAATGTATCGTACTGGTAAAATCTTGTTTCTGTGTCCATTGTAGTGTATTTTCTATTAGCTTTATACCATGTACAGTTGAAACACATTTCAGCAAATAACCATCAAATGTGAAAGTAAACATGCTTTGCTTGCTTTTTATTAAACTCTAGCATAAGAAATTCAGTTTGTTTAATGTGAAATAAATGCGAGTGTTGATGGTTGCAAAATCCCCGACTTCGAAAACAAAATCCTAACTATTTCTAGCATGGAGATCCAGATATGTTTGTGTGTTGTTTTTTTTAAAGAAACAGATAAAGTAATCCTAAAAATGATCCTGATTTGAATAGGTTTCCAGAAATAAAATGTTTTTGAAACCCAAAGTTAAAGTTTGTCGCCTTTATCAAAGGCAGTCGCTTTGATGAAGAGCGCCCAAGACGAATAACTAGCCAGATATCTCACAGCTGGATAACAGCCTCCAGTCAGATCTCTGTATTCAACTTGCTACTTTATTTTTGATTTTCACATGCAGAAAAACATAAACAAATCTCAGGCCTCAAGGTAGAGATGTTTTTTTTTTTGTTTGTTTTTTTTTAAATGAAGCTGGCAAGGCGGAGACACGTTTTCGTTTGGACTTTAAACCGCAGAGCAATATTTACAATAAGTAATCCACCTACTGCAGTCCTCAGCTGTTTTACATCGTTTTAAAGGAGTGAGGCTGCTACCCCCCTTTCCTCCTCCTCCTGCCCGCTTTTCGATCTAAGCTGATAATATGATTGAAAATGTGAATTACAGTGAGTGTCTCTGCAGTTAGGAATGTGATTAAAGCTCCGTTGGGGGAAACCTCGTGATGTATAAACGGCGCTGCGCAACGGCAGCGAAAGATTAGCTGATGGCTTGGACTCAGAAATCTAAGGGAAGCGCAGAGAAAAAGCAACCCAGCACGACCGGCGGTGAAGTTATTCAGATCAGCGCCTCTCCAGCACTTGATCAATGATATCTACTGAGGGTTGTCTATGAGCAGTCTGCTCAGATGCTTGAGCATGTCAGGAAAGCAAGGATTTATTTGACCCGCTGAGAGCAGAGAGGCACGACACCAGCTGGGTAAACCATTAGTGCGGAGTGAATAAAACAAATCTAAGACAAAAGGCAATTGACATCTGGAAGAAGTGGTTAAAAAAAAACACCTATTGAAAACAAGAAGTCGGGTTAAACTGATTATGCTCTGTCCTACTGAGGATTTAAGAAATAAATCAACATTAAAAAGGTTTTTTTTTTTCTTGAAAATATTATTTGGTAAATTCCTTTTTATGCCTGGAGTGGTTTTAAGGTCCCTCCAGTGATCCTCCTCCAAGTCTCGAGATTTGATTTTTCAAATACTTTAGTCTCATGAGTTGGAAACCTGCTATACATTTTCAAGTTACCTTGTGTTTTTTAGTTTTAGCCAAAACGTTGACTGCTTTGCATAAGCTGAGCTGGCCCATTAGCCATGTTTAGTTAACTTACCACACCAGAGTCGGGGTCTTCTGTATTCAAAATGTGAAAACATTTTCAGATATTATACTTTATGCATTTTCATTATGTCAAAAATAAATTACTTTACATTTATACTCGCTATGTGGAAGGAAAGGTCATGCTATTTAATAATCAGTCCTCTAATAAGAATATCCTTTCATTAGTTGGCTTCTCATTTCTTCGTTCTCTCTCAGGTATGTTTTATAAAGCTGTTTCTGTGCTACGAGTAAAGTTTGACTTCTTTATGGCTTTCATAAGGAGTAGTGTTTAAAAATGTCTTATCAAATCGTCCTGTTTTTAAATGTTAAGCAAACGTGTTTCTGTTCCTTATCATTCACTCCAACATGAGCAATATGTTATTCTTTCTCTATATTTTAAGCTTTTTCTCTGTCCTAGTCTCACAGTGGATGCATTTATTATCGATACTCTGTCTGCTCCTGTATCAAGAAATCATTTCCACACCCACAAATAAAAACTGCTGCCATGCTGCTGCTCCTATGGTGGATAATCACTGCTGGTACTTTTCTAAATGGACAGCTGTAGCTCAGTTGTGTAGTTGGAAGATTTTGAGTTATATTTCGTCTTGTCCACGTATCAGCGTATTTGGACAAGACACTAAATGCCAAATTGTTTTCAGCTCAAATTGTCAGTCCTTCATGTTCCTCAGCTGACATGTGGATGTAGCCCAGATTTTTGTACTTTTCCTAGAGGCAACTACTGCAACGTTCACAGGTGAAAATTCAATTAAATCAAACTGTACGTTGCACCTTTCACAAAGCACTTTCAGAAAAGATTAGGGGACCTTTGCCATCTCCATATCATTTGTACAAATACAACATAAGGGGCTTGACATCAGACAACCTCTGGTGTGCCCATGACTTGCCAAGCGATGTCGTGAAAAGACCAGCATCAGCTGACTTGTGCAAGGGCAACTTGTCATTTTGTGAGTCAAGGAGGCGGTGGTTTGTGTACACAGCCAGCAGAAGGACATTCATGCCTAAACAGGACCAAGAAGACAATCTTGAGTTCGTCCTATGCAAATTGATATTCAAAGTGCTCGCATCGATGCTTTATGACACCACATATATTTTCTAAACTTGCAGCTGAGCGTGAGACACCATGTCTCTACTTGCAAATTCTAATTCTCCTATGGGAACTCAAAACCCATTACAATGAATCTAGTTACAGAAAGCAAGAGCCGGTCACACTTCAGACTAACCATTTTTGCCAGTCTGGGATAGAGTATTGCCTAAATTCTCTTAAAGACAACAACAAAAAATTGGCGTGTCCTACTGTATGCTTGACCGCAAAAACCTGTTTGACATATCTTTATTTTCATCTGTATCTGCCCACCTGGGTCTTAAACGGGTCTTTGTGGACTTCTGCTTACACCTCTGGTTTTTGTTACCTCACTGTCAATGGTTGCCCCCAGGGAAACTTATGCTTCCAGTTAGAGGATAGTGCCAGACACACAGCAGAGAATAAAAACTGCAGGTCAGATTATGAGCAAAAGGAAGAAAAAGTGGGATAAAAATGCTATTTTTTTCCCTTTTTTTTAAAGGGAACTCTAAGGAAAGATTTGCTTTTTTCCCAGTGTAGATAAATCATCTTCCTGGAACAAGGATAGAAAAACTGCATAAATATTCTGGTGAGAAATTATCTTTTTTCTATTCACTTTTTCTCCCTTTCTTCACTTCGAGAAGACGGTGTATAAACAAACACACTGTCACCCCTTAAGAGGCTGTAGTGAGAACTGCAACTTGGAGTGGAATGCAGCCGTTCAGCTAAAAGTGGCGTTAATAGGAGCACATGCTTAGCTGTGAGGTCCAAACCACTTCCTAACAGGGAAATAAAGTGGTATCCCAACATTTTCGGTCTGAGACTCTGTTTTTGTGCATCCAGATCAGTGAAACAAATGGTAACCCTTAGTGTTTGTACATTCTTTGCATCTTTGTGACTGTCATTTATACTTTACATCTCATAGGTTGGTAACAGTCCATTAACATCCACTCTGCCGCAAGTCAGTTCGTATGGTATATTCACAGCAGTGTGTATTTTGTTGCTATAACCTTCACATGCTTCACCCTATGGCTTTTATATTTGTGTGAAGCCAAACATCTTTATGGTGAGTTTCTCTGAAACTTGGCACATCGCATCACAACAGTTTCGAGGTACATTTGGTTCGGAGCTCAACTTATCCTTGAAGACATTTCCGCGGCTCGGGGAACAAAGTGTTATACAAAATAATCTCTGCGAAGAAGTAATAAAAGAAAAGGGATACGGGTCAAAGTTGACTTCATTTAAAGAGGCCCGGAGAATTATTGTGGGTGTAATGAAGGACAGCCGTGGCTTTTGGACACAAATCGTTTGTGAAGAAGAGCATTGAGGTCTAGATGCAAGGTCATCCTCTAATGCCCCCAGCCTGGGTTACTCATGCCTCAAGTATATTTTGTGTGTGCGTGTCATTGTGCTTATATATATATATATGTTCAGTGTTTGCAAGAGTTGTTTCTTTTTGTGTGTCAGCGCACTTACTCATGGGACCAGAGGTTCTTTTAGAGACAGATGGAGATCAGCATACACACACGCACGCACGCACACGCACAGATTAATCTTTGTCAGTACTTGCAGAGCCAGAGGAAACTGTGGAACTACTTTGTGAAGGGAAGGACAGAGGAGGACATGCACAAAGAACTTGCAATCATGTGAGATTATGTCATATGAAGGCTAAGACATTGTAACTTGACTTGCAACTTAATATTGGGACTTGGGGCACTAAGGCACTCTAAGAGCTTTAAGCTTTTTGATAACTTTTCTTTATGGCTTCAGACCTCAGTAAACACCTTTGACAAGACATGTTCTTTGTGGTCGTTGGGGAAGGTTAGATGATGGAAGTCACCTGGATTCATAAATACCCAGCCTATTCCAAACAGTTAACAGCCCTCAACATCTTCACGACAAGCAACCTGGCATAACAGAATCACAAATATATACACGAACAAAGCAAGTGAATGCTTTAGGGAGGTAAGAGTGATTGTGTTTTGAGCAACACAGTATACTGATTATAAGTAATACACCACTTTAGCTATTAGGCGCTTTAGGAAAACATCATGGCCTGTTCAAAATACAATAAGTAGAGCAGCTTCTAGAGAAATAACACCAATGGAGTGAGCAAATATACAATCTAAACTTTTGACAATCTATATATAAACATGAAAGAATGATGCATACATGCAAGGTAAAGCCAAAACCTCACAATATGTATTTTGCGTGTGGATTGAATATGCTTCTATCCAGTCTCTTCATGTTAGCTGAGAAGAGCAGGTTTGGGGGGGGAGGGGTTGACATTTTCTTCCCCAGGGACACACTCCAAATCTCCAAAGAAATATCTAGTCACTGAAGCTTGTTCAGTGTTTGCCACAGGGTCACATACCAATCCTCCAAAGACTTGTAAACAAGAGGCACCCGGATCAGAAGCCCCAAATCAATTCAACCTGAAAAACTAAATCTTAATCTAAAAATAACGATTAAATGTAAGTAGTTTGTAGTTCAATGCCATTGATTGAACTTAAAATTGTGTTCATTTCTAAAACAGAAAAATAGCCAGTTTATTTTTTTTTTATTTTTATTTTTTATTTAGTCTTGAAGATGAAAAAGCTGGATCTTTTTTTGGGGGGGATGTGTAAGCCTCACAACAACCCAGCACTCTGATCTGCAGAGAGTGAGCTGGAACAATACAAGCTTTGGATGACAAGTGGGGGGTCGGTACATCACCGCAAGGGTTTAATAATGTGTCTCTCTCTTACAGCTGGCAGGCAGTGTTACGATCTAGCTGTGTTCATGTGTCTGCGCATGGCTCTGTCACATTTACTGCGAGATGACTGCCGACTCCTCTTGCGTGCTTCCCGCAGCAACACTTGAACAAGCCCAAGTGACAGAACTCACTCGGAAATTTAGACCATGAAGGGGAACGGCGGTGTGTGCGCTTGTCGTGCTTGTATTCCGGGGTGTTTTTCGCACAAATGCAAGCGGGTAAATCTTTTTGTTTGTGCACTAAGTTAAGACGAAGCTGTTGAGGGAAGATAACTTTGGTTCTACCCTTGATCTGCCATTACTAGTTGTCAAATTAAGATCATGGTAGACACCCCCTACACCCCCTTTGGCCTCATGTGGTCGACTGAACTTTTTGTCTTGCACACAGTAAATATATCTTCAGGGACTGACCACCAGATATGAATTAATAACCTGCTGTCACGCAACATCTCCAGTAAAGAGTGGTTAAATACATATATGCCTTAAACTTTTTTGTTCACATCATATTTGTGAGCACATAACACAGTGCTCAAATATATAGAAACAATGCTACTAATTTGTGTTCACATTGTTGAAGGTAAAGATCATAAAGTCTTAAGCCAAGACTGAGCACCAGTTATGCCAAATGGTTACAAAGGTCGTCGTTAAAAGCCAGACAATCCAATTAAACCTGATGTTTGACATTATTGATGATGATGAGTGAGAAAATCATTTGGAAACTGGATTGTTTTGCATTGTGTAACTTTTATGTTTTAAACAAACGGCTGATGCGCCTACACCTTTTAAGAGAGAACCCCACCATATGGGGGTATTTAAAACACATGCTTCACCTTGTTTTTGATGCACAGGATTAATTACTGTTCTTTAAGAACTCCAGTGGTGTATGCTAAAGTACTGACTTATTTTTTTAAATTGCATATTTTTTTTTATAATTACAGTTTTGGTTTAGCTGTCTGTTACTATAGTAATGGATTTTCTTCTATTTTTCAAAAATAATTAAGGATGGCCTGCCATTGTTGTTTGTGAAAATTTGGCCATATGAATAGTTGGCCTGGAGACAAAATAGTATTTTCTGTTAATAAAAAACTATTTTTGGCACTTAAACTTAGCATCTACTGGATTTTCTTTGCAACTTGGATGAAGTATCTTCTTGTTTAAACCATTTAATTCCTTCTTGCATCATCAGCAGAGCTATAATGTTTTTTCTGGCAAAGAAAAATACTTGCAAATTCTGGACTCCAGTTTGATTTATCATTTTTCCAAGATACAGTATGCATGTATGACTAAGCCCATAATTTTTGTTTTATTATTGAATCCCCTGAAAATCTCTTCATACACAATCAGCTGGAGGTCTTGTTAGTCAAGGCTGTGTGATGTCGGTTGCTATATAACACCCTCTGGAGTCAACAAAATAGCAAGAAAAAAAGTGATGTTTACCGGTACAAAATAGAAGCAAAGCACTTTAATTTCTTGCTTTGCTCTTTCACTTGATCCTGTGCTCTAGTGATCACTTTTGAATCGTTGAAGGTCTGAAAGGAGAAAGCCTTTTGTTATTTTTTGCAGGAATCAAAAGAACCTATGCACAAAAATCTTTGTTGCAAATGAAACCGATATTTAATTTTTTCTTTCTTTCTTATCCCAGAGGAAAATGGCATGGGGAACAGGCTTGTTTTCATCCACATTTAGTTCTGTGTTCGCAGTTCCGTGTCTCGTTTGGACTTTTGAAGGGATTTGGAAGACATGACGTAATCTATCAATTATTTTTTCACCCCAACATAACAGAATCATAACAGATTCAAAATGTACGCTGGATGTCTAAAGTAGGGCTACAGTGGACATTTACCTATAAATTAACAACGTTTGGCACCATCTTTGCCAAGTGAATCTAAAAGGCTGCTGAATGTCATCACTGGGTCACGCCTGTGGCTACATGAAGGAAGATAAATGAAGACTGGCTTTTCTAACAGGCTGATACAAGATTTCTGTTGGAATAGAAAATGATCTATTGCTCCAAAAGCTTTTGGGAGGTTTGGAGGAATGCCGGAAGGTAACGGCTTGCAGCTCAGATTTGTTAAGTGTTGTCTTTAGCACCAGGAGGTTTCTTTTCATTGAAGTCATTGCATTTTATGAGAACTTGTTTCAGTGTCATGGATGTTTATGTTTAATGAAAATGTAGGCTAAATAGAGGCTTGAAAATAATCGCTAACCATTTTAACAATTGTAAGTCAGGTATTTTAGTGAGATGAGACTCAAGAGCAGTTTATGTCTACTTATTGGATGCATCTGTATGTTAATATATAAATAAAAGGGCTAAACATGTCTCAGTCACTCTATTACTGGAAAAAAACGTGATTTGGTTAGATGAGACTTTTAGTTTATTGTTTCCATTTACTGTCAGTCCTCCATTTCTGATAACTATTTTATGCTTTTGGAAAGAAGGCTTTTTTTAAAAATAAAAATATTGGAAGAATCTACTTTATTAGTAGTAACTTCCTAATTTTTCCTTGGCTCCAAAGGATATAATTTCAATGATTCTTCATTACTTGAATCCAAGCGACTTAACTCTAAAACAGCACGTTATCCGTTTTGTTTTTTTTGTCTTTTGCAAATGATGGTGTCATTAAACCATTCTCAATTAGCCATCTGGGGGTCGATGGTGAAACAGCTCTCAGACTGTAATCATAGTTCCCCTACCTTGCGTGCCAAACTCTCCCTAACCGGCTGGGCCCTCCAGTCCTCCACTCTCAAACGTCCTTATGTGCTTCATAATCACTCTGTGGAAATGTTCACAAATCTGTGTGGGTGTGTGTTTGCGTGTGCGCGTCCATCAGATTTAATCTCCTTGTACGAACGACTCTATCAAGCGCAAATATGTCTGTCGGTTTTGTCTCGTTGCGAGACCCTGTGTGCGATTGACGATCCCCAAGTGAAAACATTTAGATTGCCTTCTTCTCGGTGCCAGTCTAGATTAGGTTGGTGATGAGACCATTCCACTTTGATTACCATTTTGGCGTTTAACCTGCGCCATTAACAGGGGCCCGTCAGTGGGGGACGGCTTGGTGGACCAGACAGTTAGTAACATGCAAGGCACACACGCTTCTCGGATAATTGAGTCATCATGTCTTTGCCAGCAACCGCCTCCCTACTTTGCTTCTCAGTGCGTACCTCCTCGCTAATCCCCATTTTTTTCCTGCTGTATGCTGACGGCACCAGGAAGCTATTTGGATTAAAAGCACATGCCAAGTGTGACATGTGAAGGTCTCTTTTTGCTCTTTTTTTTTTCCGATTTATGCTCCAAGGTACCTCTGCACCAAAGTACCATACAACATGATACTTGACTCTGACACTATATGCAAATCAAATGATTATCTCCCTTACACAGAGAGCTCTCATTTACACATACCACTGAGCTTTATCAAGTGTGTAGGGTAAGCTAAAAATGATTCGCAGTTGCAGATAGAATGACAAAAAGACTTTCTTTACCCCAAAATATTGCAATTCTACGTTTATTTACAATATATTCGATAAAGGTATGTTATTTATGTAACATGTTTCATGTGTCAGAAAATACAAAAAGATGAAAACAAAAATAAAAATGCAAATACAAAAAAAAACATTTGTTTTCATAAAAAGGTGATGCAAATGTACACGCCCACACACACCCCCACACACCCCAACACACACACACCCCAATACACCACATTACAGTTCATGAAACAAGATATTAATGCAACATTCAAGTGAAAGAGATGTTAAAAAATACATGCTTGACAAATATAACCATTTGTCAAGCATGTTTGACAAATGGTTAAACATACATGCGATTATTTAATAAGAACATTTAACTTTTATTTCTTACAAGTGAAAAAAAGACAGATGTAGCAAAAGCAGTAGTGTGGTTTATGAAATTGATATCAATTACACCTACATTTTACACTTTATTATTGCATTTAACAATCTACACAGTTTGGCTTCAATATGGTGTCAAAAGTCAGTGATTTTTCTATTTGTCTATAATTGCTGACAAAATTGTCAGACATTCACGCACTGATACCTGTGATACATTGCATAAGCGTAGTCAAAACATGTAGATTTGTAAATTTTATGCATAGTGGTCATTTATTTGGAGATCCATAAGATACAAGGAAAGTTGTATTTCATTAAGTTGTATGTTAATAAGTACCGTTTCTACATATACTTTCTACTATACTTCTTCAGTCAGCCTTAAGTTGCTAACATGATTAGCTAACAGTGGATCTTCCAGAGATTAAACAGACTTGTGAAACGTATTGATAAGAGCCTTGAAAATGGCTTCTTTCATCCTGCAGGTCCGGCAGTTACTCAGCATTACTGTGAATGGCCATAATAAGACAAAAGGATGTAATTAATCACAGTTCATTTATAAATTAACAAAAGGGATACATATATTTTCAAACAAATCCAGGTCGGTTTCAGTAGTTTGTCTCCTTGAAGAAATTAAATCTTATTTTGATTTAAATAATCAAAATAAGATTGAATTACATCTTATTTTGTCATTTTTGAATGACATTAATGAAATGTCATTCATTAATGAATGACATTTTTCATTGAAGTCTGAAGTGAAAGTAAATACTAAAGTAATGTGTGATGACACAATAGTTTTTCAATGCACTGTGCATCCAGTGGTAAGGTGACCGGGTTATTTGGCTTTTACATTACGTGACCTATTGTTTTCTATGATTTATTGGTCTTGTTTTGACCAAAAAGGTCAAAATGTCAGTTCCTCAGTAGAATCAAGATGTATTGCTCAGTTCCTTTAAACATTTAGCGAACTTACTTTTGTTGCTAGTCTTGGTATAATCTACAACAAACAACCCTTATTCCAAACTGTATGTAAGCTTGGAATGAGACATTGTAAAGCAACTTCCTTTCCACTTTGTGAGTATCTTGCGAACAGTTTGTACTATGGTGACACTCAGTGGCTGTTTGTGATTGCTGTTGTGTTGCTGGGGTCCACATTAGGAAGACCTCAGAATCTGATAATAAAATACACTTTATCATTTCTGCCTTGAAGACGTTTGCTATGCATGTTCAGTCAGTGGGGAGTTGGCCACTAGTATGTTGAGTAGATCATTTCTTGCTACTGGGACTTGGTTACATTAGTGGTAATGTCTTCATCTAATTCTTTTTGTCCGAATTTTACCTTAAAGATCTCACCATCAGTTTCAAACTATGCTTTTTGAGAAAAGATTAATTAAAACAAAAAAAAAGAGAGAGAGAAGAGTAGGTCACCTTTGGTATTACTCTTCTCTCAGAACCACTGTAGTCCTGCCTCTAAGATTATCTTCCTTTACTAGTTTGTGGTTGAAGTTGTAAGTAAACTGCTTTAGTCATGACCTTGAAAACATTGTAATTTTGAAAACCCTAGTACCAGATGTAACACTTCTATAGTTTCTTTCCTTAACACTTTTATGGGAAAGCGGTCCCAAGATGGCAGTGTGTCCAGGTTCTAATGATTCAAAGGTCAATGCAATCTCTACACTCTCTCCTTTGGTTCTTTCAGGGTGGGGAGGACGTACATGACTGCTTTCTTGAGTGAGTAAATGACATCTGTTTCTATTTGTGGTCTTGATACGTTGCGACGATAGGCATCTGGTGCTTGTAGTTTTGCCGTGCATTTTATTTATTTGCTTGCGTGTTCATACTTGATTCAGAAAACAGCTCGGGCCCCAAATCTCCAAGGGTGCGCGCGCGCTCCCATAGTTCATGAATAACTCTTGCTTTAAGATACTGAGAGTGGATTCGGGCAAAGGGGGAACATAAATCTGAGGCTGACACCCTTAGTGAAAGTCATTAGTCAGCCGTCACCGACCCTGGCCTGCTGCCATGTCACGGGAGCCGCCTCCCTTCCCCTTTCGTCTCTCTCTCTTTCTCTTCCTTTCTAACAAGGGCCATTTTACTCAGCCACTTCCTCATCGCTCTAATTCAACCAATGAAATCAAGTGAAGAATTAATGCTGATGCAGGCCTGCTGGAGACTTAAGGCCAAATGCACACTTACTGTAATAAAACGTAAAGAGTTTAAGGTAAATGGATATTCGGTTGTAATACAATTTAGCAGGAAAGAAATACAATCAGATTAGCGAAATGGTCGTAGTTATAAAATTCTGCTGTGAGATGGTACAACTGTTGAACAAATCAATGTGGATTCAGTTGTATCTTCCTTTTATGTAATTAGATACCATCTTTGCAGTGATCAACCAATTAATATATTTTAGGAATTTAGTTCTGTTGATTATTACAATTATGCCTTACAGCTATTGAATCCACCAAACTCAGCTACTGGATAAGGCTCATAAAAATAACCTTTATTAAAAAAAAAAAAATTTACTCTGTGTCCTGCACAATCATGAAAAGACAAGATACATGACTGCTGTCTTGCAAATGATCCTCAAGTATAGCAAAAGACATGTCATTGCAAACTATATGAAAGAGTCTGAGGAGTCTGTAGTTGAAGTTAGTTGTGTTAGACTGACCACACACACAGATACATGAACAAAACAAACTGCTTCTTTTGCAGTATACCAGTTAAAATAACCTTAAAACTAACATTATCACTAGCTAACATAACTCCGACTAGTTTTGCCATCTTTTGTCCAACAGTCCAACACGGAGGCATAAATATTCCATCCAACATCACTAATCAGGCTCAGTCTTTACAAGTGGAGACACTTCATCACTAATTTGCAAGATCTTCCTTCCGTGATTATTTAGTACAATCAGCTAACCGAGCAAGATACACATGGAGTGACAGTGCTACGTCTTGGAGACGGTGATGAAACAAGACTTTCTTCTATCTCACTTAATAATTTAGAACCAGACTTTAATTTACTTTATTGCTCAGATAAGCAAAAAGCGGTATTCAGAGTAAAAGCAGAAAATGTTAGACAAAGTGTAGTCCTGTGCACTGAGGCAAAGCGCTGAGGAAATTGTTGGATTGGGCTGTAAAGTTCAGAAGATTTAGAAAGGTCCCTTTGTTCACGCTGAATGTGAACGCTTCTGGAGAAAGAAAGTGGCTGTTGCGTCTGTATTTGCAGAGGAAGAGTGAACTTTTTCTTAACTGTTTGAAAGATGGCTTTTATCTTGGTTAAAGCTAAAGAAAAAAATAAATAAATAAAAGCCTGTGCATTCTTTACTTTTGAAAGACACAGTGCTGGATATTGTCTAATGCTGCACTACATTTGTGTAATAAGAGAGAGGATGAGCCGAAGCCAAGATGAATCTAAAATGCACTTTGTTTTCCACAAATGCAGCAGACCTTTCATTCTCTCTCTCTCTCTCTCTTTTTCTTATAAAATAAATTTAATATTGGATTTCACATTCTCTGAAGCACGCGAGACAGGAAATTAGCTGCTTAGGAAATATTAGTCAACTTTCTCATGGAGTTTACAACTTTGATAGGAATTTGTTGACACAAAATGAGCCAATAAATGTAAAAAAGGACAAAAAAAACCAAACAGAATAACCCTGGAGCAACCATTGTAAACATGTACGCTTTCATTAAGCTCCTATTTATGCGTGTGGGTTATGTTTGGTGCTAATTTGAATTTGCTTTGTGCTGCAGGTCTTTGTGTTGCCTCCAGAAAGGAAAGGCGCTTGTGCCAAGAATAAATTGAATGTTGTGTACTAAAAAATGTTTCTTACTATAGGACACTTTGATGGGGAGACTTGGGAGGATTTCAACCCTCTGAAAGCTTTTTCATTCCATCAAAGTCTTTCCAAACATAAGAAAATAAAAAATAAAAATAGTCATGTTGGCAACTTGGACATCTTCATAGCCCACTCATATCAGTGAGTCGAAGGTGCCAGTGTGGGTAAGTAGGATAAATGCAAGGTTGTCATGCAAAAACACTTCAGGTAAAGAGGAATTTGCAGCATTTCCTGCCTGCAAGTACTTTCAAATTCCTACTTTCCAACCATCTAGCCTTTTGGAAAGACGTCTTTCATCACAGAAAAGGAAGGGATTTCCAAAAACCAGTGAAATACGACTTATTGTTAATCACTTTTCAAAGGTTTTCATGTGTGTCATTGAGTTTTTCAACTTGTTGCATATTCAGATGATACTATGTGGAATATGTTAGAATGCGAAGATGGACGCAAATATGAAAGTTATCAATGAACAAAAACAAAGGAAGATGGACCTAAAGATGAAAGTATATGATGAGTGAAAGATACTAAAAAGTAAAAACAATAAAAACGGACAAACCTGAGAATTTTGTTAAAAAGAAAGCTTGAATATAGACTATTTAATTTGACTTCTAAAAGACTTTTGCAGTGAATGACAATTCACCAGGATTACTGGCTAATTAGTGCTTGTGTATGATACCCTAGTGACTAAATATTAGATTATCTAAAAAAAACGAATCAACATTCCAGTCCTTTTCAGCTTGAAAACGAATTACATTTTGTCGTTATTCTAGTTAAGGTTCTGTGGAGGAATCTCTCCTTAAAATCCCTTACGTGTGACCTACAGACTTGATATTGCATTTCCGCATTAGTGCAGCTAGGTGAAATGCAAAGGTCATTGTTGGTGTTTTGGAAATGCACGGAAGTGAGCATGGATTTCCCCAAACAAACAAAAAGTAATGGGGTAAACATCGTTCTCCTTTGTTCCGTTCTATCTGGTCCTCTAATTTCCTTCACGGGCTGCTGAACAATCACCATGTGCATTGGATCAAACTGACGGGTCGCCTCTGTAGTACTTAGCAGAAAAGCTTGATAGCGTTCTAAACCCAGTTTGAGAGCTTTGTGTTTGTGCTGTCCCAATTGTTTCCTTGCAGCTGCCTGATTGTTGCAATAATTACGTCCTCTTTGCAAATAATAAATGTGCTTCCCTTTTAGGGAAATTAGGAGAACTCAAATCAATTTAGGCAATTTCCTACAACGAAAATATACTTATTTAGGTATTCTATTTTGCAACCACAAAGGTGTGCTCATTGGTCTGTTCTTTTTTTTTTTTTGAAAGTAATTACAATACAAATCTGTTCTGCAGCCTGTTCACCAATGCTTTTTTGTTATAATTATCGCCCACTGATGAACGAGCTGAGGAGCAGATTGTCTTTTGATTCTCAACTGTGTTGTACCTACCAACCAGCTGGAAGGTCTTTGCTTTGATATCATTGCGTGCTTATTGATTTGGATAGTCTTGGGTAATTCTGTAATTTCTTGTCCAAGTACCGTAATTTCCGGACTATAGAGCGCACCTGATTATAAGCCGCGCCCCACATATTTTAAAGGAAAAACCATTTTGTGCATACATAAGCCACACCGGTGTATAAGCCGCATGTGCCTACATACAGACGGTACACAGAAAGAGTTTTCAAAGTTTTAATAATATACCTTAGCTT
>CAEGAG010104307.1:0-13803 GCA_903067065.1 Brachyrhaphis terrabensis | reverse complement strand
ACATATTTCCACATGTGTTAATTCATAGTTTTGATGCCTTCAGTGTGAATCTACAATGTCAATAGTCATAAAAATAAAGGAAACTCATTGAATAAGAAAGTGTGTCCAAACTTTTGGTCTGTGCTGTACATGTGTGGGAGCACAGTACAAAACTGAACGAATAATGCCTTTTTTTAGACTTCACATCTGCCTTTAATGACAGAGACAAACAATCAGTTTTTGACATTTAAACATTTTTAATACACATTTTTGTGTACTGATTTAACTGAGACCTTTTCCCCTCTAAACCAAACACCCCCCCAGGTTTATTCTAACTGACAAGTACACATGACCAATCAGAAGTCACTTCTGTTTGCTTCAACTCATCAGAATAGCAGAGGATTGGTCGTCTCCAAGTTTGTGTGTTCGAGACGTTTTTGAGGAGATTAGATGAGTGTTGTGCTGTAATCTCTTTCATGTTTATTTTGCATGGCTGTAAAAATGCTGCTTATCTGCCCCTTGCCTTATTTACTTGCAAACACATGCTGTGTTTCTGCAGGCTAAGGCTTACTTTTAAACCGGGGCAAAGATAGCAACAAGAATAAGGGAGCACGCCTGATAGATATATGGAGAAGTGCAACAAATATGTGAGTTTAACAAGGGAGATGAGAATGAGGTTGTGTGGAGTGAAAATGTGCGCTCCCTCCCATCGGTGTCCAACGATCTGGGTGTCTCTGCGTGTGTGTGTATATGTGTGTGAGAGCAACAGGGGAGTGTGGTGAGGCCTATTAACAGACGTAGCGATAATAGGCATGGGGAGCCAGGATGTGTCTGAGCCACTGACCTGCCCATTAGCTCTCTCCAGTCCGCTAAGCCCTCACATCGATCACCCAACCACACATCATTGATCTGGAAAACCAGGCAGGAGCACCCCACTCAGGCACACACAGACCGGTGTTACTGTGTGTGTGTCAGAAGGAAGACAGGTCGGTCTTGTGTCTTTAATTTTCCTGAATGTTCATCAACAGACCTCTGGGTCTGAGTGGACACACCAATATCCGTTATTAGGAATCGCAATGCCTGTTATATCATTCATCCTATTATTCAAATGTATTCCACCTTTCCACCAGTCTGCCGTGATGCAATTAACAATGTACACTCCTCTATTAGCCACGCTGGCATAAGCTAATTGTTAGCTGTCACTGTGAATGTTCAGAGCACACAGACACCCTTAACCCTTCTCTGTGCACATTGTCCACACATGCAGCACAAGCAAGAAGACGTTTACAGTATGTTGTGTTAACACACTTCCTGCGCTTTCTTGTCTTGTTCACCTGTACCTGGATGCAGGTTGTGCTCTAATTATCATAGCCGATAGTTAAGAGATGAGTCTTTATGAGCTGCTAATTAGATCGAATTGCTTTTACCACCATGGTATAAATAAAGCAACATTTGCTGGTCTTTTCAGTAAAGCAGGTGAGGTACCAGATTTTATGCTGTGAAAAATTGAATAAAGAAAAAACTGAGGGAAGGATAGAAGTAGAGCCATGCCATAAAAAAGATGGTAACAACAGGAACACACCTGTCAGGCACCACCAGGGGACAATTTATAGAGGGAGAGGAGGACTTCATGCAAATGCTGAGTTATGTTTATGCAAATAAACTCAATTTTCTTACTTAAGCAAATGTTGGGAGTAAGGTTATAACAACCTCGTGTTTTACATTTCAACAGCAATGTCCTCTGACCAGCCACCCCTCCATGCCTAAATGTGTAGGCCCTCCTTTTGCTGCCAGAACAGCCCTGACTCATCAAGGCATGGACTCCATGAGACCCCTGAAGGTGTGTTGTGCTGCCTGCTGCCAAGATGTTGGCAGCAGATGGAGGCTGCAAAGTGGATTGAAGCTGTCCAGCACATTCCACAGTTGCTTGATTGAATTGAGATCTGGGGAATGATCTTGGATGGGCTAAATCAATACCTTATACTCAAACTTTGGTGATACCAAAACCATTCCCGAACATTTCTTGTTTTGTGGTATATCATATTGTCCAACTGAAAGAGCCTGCAGGATTCAGTAGATACAGTTTATATGAAAGGCTATATATATGGTCTTCAAAAATTTTAGGCAGGAGCGAGCAGTAAAACGTCTATCCACATGGATAGCAGAACAAGAGGATAACTATCAAAACATGACCCAAAGTGCCACAGCCCCTTCTGTTGGCCTGCCTGGTTCTCATCCCATACCTGTGTTTCCCAGGTATGGGATGTATCCAGCCATCTATATGACATAAAAGAAAATGTGATTCATCAGACAAGGCCACCTGCCTCTGTTATTCTGTGGTCCAAATCTCACATGTCCAGATTCAGCCTGGGCATTCTGACAGGTGTGTGGCTACAAGCATCAAGCTGCATTACACTGCACACTCATACACCTTTTTACATAACTTCTTCACCAATTTAGACTACAGCAGCTCATCTGTGAACACCACAAAGGAGAAGATGTTATGACCTATTTATCTAGCCGTCACAACGAGGCTCTTGTCAAACAAGTTTAAATCCTTATGCTTGTTCATTGTTCCTGCCTCTAGCGCATCTGTTTCGAGGGTCAAATGTTCATGTACTACCTATTATTTTCTACGCATTAACAGGTGCCATGATGAAATAAAAATCTTTTTTTTTTCACTTCACCTGTCAATGATTATCATGTTATACTTGATCACTGTTAAATTATTGGATTAAACAGATTTCAAAGGCAAAAAAAATCAATAAACTTTTTCTGCTTTCTTCTTCATGATTGTTTATTTCTGTCCTCATCTATGATGGATCTACAGCAAATTAATATGTTGTTTTTACTACCACAAAAAATATAATAATTGTTGGTGTTTTGTTGAATTTGCTGTTTATTTAAGTTACTTTTTGATCTAAATACCACAAGGTTGGCAGTGACCTGGAAGGCTCCAACTTTCAATGTTAATGGATGTGCCCTGGTTTCAGAAAAAAAAGACCAAAATAAACTCAGAAGACAGAGGAGGTGCCCAGAAAAGAAATGTGTGTCTCAGACGTTTTTTGTTTTATGGATGCAGCACAAAATGCTTACAATTCAGCAAAAAAGAGAGAAAAAGACAAAGACGAATGAGCTGTAAGTGGTGAAACATTTATTGTAAAGAATAACTTGTAAAGTATGCTCTTGTCTTTTATCCTGATAGGTTTCAAGAAAGACTAAATTAATGACCCTAATGGATGAGACAGAGATGGTGTGTTATGTAAACCCCCAAGGATAACCTTTGTCATTTCTTTTTAAAAAAAAATGAATATGTAATTCATAAAACCTGCAGATCTTTTCAATTATCTCCACCTTCTCACATAAACACCCCATTTCTCTCACCCACTCCCACAAGCCCACTTACCCAGAGACAGATGGCACAGGGATGATGGAAACCAGACCAATTATTTGTCTAATTATGACTTATCACTTAGCAGCATAATCCGCTGTACTGTCTAGGTTGGGTATTCATGCTGGGCAGATAACTGGAGGTTAGGTAAATCTACTCCACTCAAATGTTTTCCGACTATAAAACATTTTTATTTATTGGACTCTTTAAATTTTTTTTTTGAAGATCAATGTCCAGCCTCTATGAATAGTTTAGTATTGTAGCTACACTTCTGTGGTATTTTATGTATGTGATTATTTTACTTGCACAATAAATAGATGGTGGTCTCCTTTGTCTTCAAGACAAACCTGCCAAAGAAAAGTAAATAACTTTACGTTATCTTTACACATCATACTGCTGAGCATAGTAAGTGGTGTTTTTCATCACTTAGTAGCAGATATATTCACAATCTCTGTCTATTATTATGTACAAAGCACAGAGTGGTAAATGCATAGGAAATGAAGAAAGGGAGGAAGAGATAAATGTAGCAGGAGCCAGGGTGAGTTCAAGCCCATGCTAATAGGGTAATTGCATTGATTTCCATTTAGCTGCACTCTCTGATGTTATTTACAGCGTTTAGTCCTGCAAATACCCCCCACTCCTTCCTCCTCTCCCAGTTTGCTTTTAACCAGCTGTGACAAGCTGTCAGCCCCTTTTCCCTCAACACCATGCTCCTCTTCACCCTTCTCACAACTGCCAAAACAGACACATACATTATTAGGCCATTATTAGTAGTCATGCTTACACATCCCTATGTTCTTATTCATTCCAGCTTCACAGTTTCTCCTTCCTTTTCTCGTTCTCAGGCCATCTGGCCTGAAGAACTGAGCTGCTTTGAAGTGACTCTCCGAGTCCATCCAGTTTGAGAAGTGCTTGTGTGTGGTGCCACAAAAGGTCAGCCGGGTCTTTCTTGGAACAAAGTGTAAGAAAACTGAAAGCCTTACAAGTGTTAACATTAAACTATGACTTGTAGGTCAAGGTGTGTTTCACCCCTGAAGAACTTTTCACAAGAGATCATAGAGTCATAGTAATGAGAGATGGAAAACCACTGAATTTGACAGAAAGCATAGATTTAGTAACGCTATAGAGGTCTGTCTTTCCTTTTCTTTGTACAACAATAGGCAATATGAGAACAAGAGAGAGACTGCATGAGAACGAGAGTAAGCAATTAGCATGCGGCAGACAGTGCGCTGCATTAGTACTATATTAATGTGGTGGTCACGTCCAGGACAGAGACGGAGTGCATTAAGCTCATCATCACTCTTCTGCACAGATCAAGGACTCCGACAAATCCCAGAACCGACCACACCGGTTATAGAGCAGCAGGAGATGAGGTAGATTTTATTGTGTGTGGTGTATAAATTCTGTTTCAGGCTTGTTTGTGTACAGTTACAGAGTGTCAGTCTGCATGCACAAGAGTTTTGCACCTAAATATCTGTCATCAAAAAGGAGGAGCCTGGATAAATTGCTGTGCATGCTTGATTATAGTACACTTAACCAGTTAAAATGTAATACAGATTTGCGAAAGTCATAAAATGCTAAGGCCAGTAAATTTTATTGCATGTTAAAGCACAGATGGCGGGACCTTTTTGTTACTGTTTGACTAGAAAGTCTCTGAACAGGATCTGGAACGTTTGCATTTGGATCTATGAGAGAGACATCTGTAAATACTGTCTAAAATTAAACATAATAATAATAAATATCAGCTTTGGCAAAACACTAAGGGTAATAATAAAGAGCAAGCACAAAAAAAAAACAAAATAAAAATTGCAGTAAGAGTAACAGGGTTCTAAAGTGATGCATTGTTGGCAGCTAAGGACATTTTTGAAGGACAAAATATAGCATAGATGACATTCTGGTGATTGATGCAAGTTAGTTTTGCACTTCTAAGACTGTGTGAATGAGTTGTTGATGAACTCTTGGAATGATTTCTGAAGGTTCACCTGTGTCTCATTTGGTTGACTGTGGTTTATCTCAAAGCTTTGCAAATAGGTTTGGCACCCTCTCCAGGCTAATACATGTCAGTCACTCTGTTTCTCATCTATTCCTGTATTTCTTAGAGGACATGTAGAAGCTGGGTGTCTTCAGAATACAAATGAAACTGATTCTAAATTTGCAAGACATATGGGAGACAGAAGATATGTGATGACCAGGAATTGACCGTAAACAAAACCTTGAGGAACTGGGTGTGTCAGCGAGGTCAGTTGAAGTGCATCTCTTGTGGAGCATTTGATGTGGTTACCAGTCCAAACTAAATGACAATGATGAATATGAAAACAATGTGTAAGGACAAGCAAAAGCACTGCATTCCTTAGTGTAATGAAAATGCCAATGCAGGTGTAATTGTGGAAATTACAGAATGATTAGATTGCAGGTTTGCAGAAGTAAACTCCTCATGGCAGAGATAAATGCACGTACCAGAGGTAAGTTGTTGAAAAACTACATATTTAGTCTGATGAAGACAGAGAACAAACTAAAAATCAGTGAGCATACGCAGTTTGTGTAGATCTAGTATGATTACATTTACAATGAGAGGTGGTTTAGCTTTGTTAAGCTGCGGGAGGCACATTGCTCAAATGTGGATCCAGTGACACATTTATTGAGGGGAATACCTACAACCAGCAAGATGGTTTTTTTTGTATTTCTTTTTCTTCTGATGGGAGTGACTCCTTTCCAGATAAAAACATTTAATACTAATGGTTACTTAATGGTTTAACGGATTAAAAATGATCAAATGTGCCATGCAGATGTTACATAAGGTGACCATTTATGAGAAATGTTGTAACAATGTGTTAGAGGTCAGTAACACATAGAACACATTTTTAAATTAAAAAGATGTTTCATGAACGGCAGAAACAATTCATGGACAAAACTGAAGCTACTGTGGCACCAAATATTTAGTTAAACTTTACTGATATATTGGGCCTGTTTGTACATGCATTCATGTATGTCACTCTCTCTGCAAGTTGAGAAAAGAATTGTTGATTATTAAAGCTACTAGCAAGATTTTTCTGTAAAATCAACCCAATTCACCTTCAATAGTTTTTCACGTCACTGAGTATTTCTGGAAATTTTTAATTTAGCTCTTAATAATTCGTTAATTAAGGTGAAATCTACTCTTTAGAAACATGTTTGTGTGCACAAATAGTTCTGATCACGAGTCAAAATGCTTCTGATCAGAGTTCTTTAGATTATATTTTTATGTTAAACGTTAAAGAGAAAAGAAGGATAAGGGGGGAAATAATTAAAAACAGCTACAGTGAAACCCGGTGAACACTTAGTTCTACTTCATTACAAATCAGGTCCCTAATCTTACTTTTGTCTTAACAGCAGAACAAAGCTAAAAAAAACACATACAGAAGTAACCCATGCCTTAGATTGTTCCAAATATTTCTGAGACTTCCAGCCACGAGACCATCAGCAACAACTCTTTCACTGTATTTTTTTTTCTTTACTCTTTATTTGCTAAGTGTATTCTCATTTCATTAACAATGATCTGTGTGGGCAGTGACTTGATGTTAACACAACAGGGACACTTAGTGTATGTGCTGTGCATACATAGAATTGTAACATGAGTTTAGAGTTTATCTACATGATGCTGCAGTACAAGAAGTGCCAGAGTTTTCTGTCATACCTTATTCGTGACATGGTTATATAAGCACAATATGGGAGCATCTGGATTCATTAGTATCACAAACAGTTTCAGGGATAATCCACTAAATACACCATTTGTAGATGGTGTATTGTTTAAGAGGTCACTTCAGAACCTTCCCTTAAAGTTGCTCAGGGCCAAAGGCAGTTTAAGAAAAAGACAGAAGTTTCTTTAATTTAAGCCTATTCCATTAACTGTACTTCCTATTTTCTTTTCTGTTTATCCCCCTTTTATTTAATTTAATTAAATATTGAAGGTCCATTTGCTGTGTAAAGCATCTTTCCTCCAGCTATTGGAAGCATCTTTTTTTATCTACCAGCTTGCTTTCTTCCTTTTAGTCTTTGAGACATTGAATTAATTTAGCTGATAAACACAACCATATAGCAGAACATAATAATGCCAGACTTATATTGTGCTGTGCATAGAGCTACCAGTACTAGCAGAGGGGCTATTATGAATTTGCTATTACAAGCAAAATTAGCCTTGGTGCCTCTAAAAAGCTGAAAGCACGTGTAAAGATTAGGACACTGTACATTTGGTGTAGGTATGTCCTTTCACTACCCCTCCCTGCATTACTTTCCTTCTCCCTAGGGGCTCAGGCAGCAAAGTAAGAACGGTACTGTAAGACGATAAGGGAGGCTAAGGCGCTTCTATCCCCTGCAGAACACACATACTCAAAGGGATAAGCTATGGGCTAGTCCAGATCCTCGATACACAAAAAAACATGAAGAAGCAGACGTTACAAAGCAGAAGCTCTCGTCTCGGTGCTAAGCAAGCAGGGGAAAAGAAGGAAGGAGGAAGACGAGAGAAGGGAGGGATTTAGTTTCCATCTAAAGGATGAACATGCCATCTCCTCCTCTCAGTTAGAACAGACTCTTGCATCCCTTTTGCCTCTGATCGCCAATTTAGCCCCCTTTTCAGCTAAGTCAGTGTGCCCTCAAAACACCCACTATTATTGGACAACTGGGTTACTGACGACTGATACATGAAGTGTTTTGTAACACTTTGCATTCCAAAGCAACATAAGTTATGGCTACGAACACTGGAAACACGTTCTTCAAGCTAAGCACACACTTCACACTCCTCCGACACACTTTTCCCATGCAGATGGTGTGTTTAATACCAGCAGGGACAGTCTCTGCACGTGTGTGTCGGCGATATGGATGCAAACCGCTCGGCGTACCCTCGACATCTCACCTGGGGGACAAGGAATTAACACGAGCAAATTTCTCCGCGCTCATTTTTGTTTTGATGGTAACAAGACCATCTGCTCGCCATCCTGCTCCACCAAGGGGAAAAAGTAAAAAATAAAGAGAAGCGGATTGCACTGCAGTCAAGGCCCACGGCCCTTTTCTCTTCACCGCGCTCTAGATCCCATCTACAGTCACTCCAACACAACGAGGGGCAGAGATAACACCTCAAGGCCATAGTGTTGCTGCCCCCATTACATCCTCCTCTGTGGATTTCCGATGACTGATCAGAGAAGAACATAACAAGCACTTTCATCCATAATAATGCATAAAAGAGGAGCAGCATTCATCTGAAGCACACAAATTAAACTGATTATCAGTTTAATTTGAAAATCTAAATTTTGCAAAGAAAAAAAATCTCATGCAAGTTTAATTAATTCAAGCTTGTTTGCCAAACCAAAAAAACAACAAAGCAATGATCAAACTTGTTGTTAAACAACTATAATAATTATTGAGTTATAGATTTTATTACAGATGATAAGAGAATAGTGCGCAGGATTTATTTAATCATTATATATGGTGTATTTTCTTCCGGATTCCTGCCAGAGAGTAACAAAAGAGTTCTGCTCTGAGTCGCACTTTCAAATAATCCCAAAATATTGGCTAAAATTTATTTTTTTCTTCCATTGGGACACATATGGGTGTCAGATCTAAACAGGAGACATGATGCTGTCATAAACATTCACAGACTAAAGCCAAAATAATAATCCAGTGTATGCAAGAGGATGTTGATATTACAGTCAGTCATTGGTTTGAGTACTGAAGTCTGACACCTGCTCAGGCCATATTTGGCTTATTAGGATCCATTTTAGTTGTGTTTTTGTACAAGTTAGTGGAACAAGACAGTGTATTTCTGAATTAAACATAAATGTAATTTACATTCCAGGGTCTCTTCATGGTTGGTAGCAGACTGCACACAATGAGATGAGTAGATCACAGTTAAAAAAAAAGTGCCAGAAAAGTAGAACTATGAGAACAGCAATGAAAATAAAGCATTAGGTTGTTCTATGGCCATCTGTTAGACCTGGACAGTTTGCAGACCCTGGTCCTTTAGCTTGTTGCCAGTGATGATCAAAAGAGAATCCATAAACAAACATGCACAAATTGTTAATTTCACATGCAAACCCAAAAATAATGCTGAATCTGACTGATGTAATTTCCCTGCTTGGGTAGCTGTATTAATATCCTTATGTGTGTACCAGTGTCATCTCATGCTGAAAAGAGACTCTGATACAGAATGCAGCAAGGACTGCTTAATCTATAGTCACAATATTAGTGTTTGCAAAAGGCTGGCTCTATTGTAATTGTCAGTTATTATTTTGAGTTTTTATGAATAAACATTTTGCACATCAATAAGATATTCGGTCTGTTAAATGGAGTCTCTCTCCTGGCACAGATGACAGCACTCATGATTTTAAAGGCCACAGAGAGCACTAAAAGCAACAATGTTTTTAATCCAGTTTCATATTATTGTACAGCTACCCTCTTGAAGAAGTCTTTATTCACTGAAGTCAAAGGTCGAGTGGCTGTTTTAGTGGGGAACACACTGTTGTTCTCAGAAACAATAGTCTCAATTAATATCACACTAACCAAAATAAAATACAAGAACTTTCATTTATTATTATTCATCTGCAACAACAATGGTTGCAGCAGCCAATAGTAATTTTCTGAGTCTGTTATCCAACATATTTTGAATAATTGAGATCAACCAATGTATTCAAAATAAATTATGACCACAGTGACTGACAGGACTTTTTGCAAAATATGAGTTGCCCACCCCAATGTTAGACTGTAGTGCTGCCCTATGACACTATGTGGTCTGATACAGCTGACCACGAATAAATACAAGCATTTGCAAGTTGGCAAAGTCCCAATGGCTTTGTGCAAGCTAGCATGGGAACCATGCCAAAGCCTTAATTCTCTTTACTAGCATTTAAATGAAATCTTCCACTTTCCCTACTGTATTTGAACAAAAATAAAAGAAAACTTACAACTCAAAACAAGCGTTTCTATTCCAACCCAGCTTCAGAAATGCGCATAAAAACATGCTGAGACGAAAAAACACATGAACAAATTTTTACATGTGTGTTCATCCGCGTATTAGAATACAGATGGGGTCCAATAGGCTGTTAGAAACCCTCTTTGACAGAGGCTTAACAAGGCCATTACCTTGTGGCTCCTGCATCTGTTTCAGTATTGAGGTGCCAAGAGACAAACACGCAGCTTGGCAAAAGCTTAGGTTTGCAAGAACACACAGGCATTTCAAAATCTTTATACCGTTATTGTCCTTTTTTATGCTTTAATAATAGAGTGGACCCTTTTTGTGCCATATGAAGGATTGTTTTTATGCATTTTGCTATTTAACTAGTTAGAAGAAATATGAAAACCAGCAGTGAAAGGAAAAAGTCAGATTTAATTAGCAACTAGTTAGAAGCAAAACAGTTGAGTCCAATTAAAGTGTGTATTGTGGTGTAAAGAACTGCACATTTTAAGTACTATCTTAATAATCAAGGCTGTATATTACTGCTTCACCCAGCAGAGACACTTAAACCTGGCTTCTAAACTTTGACTGACATTGGATAAAAGGAAACCATGTTTATCTTTCACTGAGAGCTAGCTAAACACGCATCTATAGCTCTGTGTGTTTTAGAGGTGTGGCTGTTTGTACAGAAAGTGAGAATGCACAGTTGTGTATTTGCAGTTGTCGGATACAGTTAAGATCCCTCATTAACAGCCAAACTCTACAGAGGCCATTTAGAGCAGCCCAAAACTCAGCTTCACTGCCACAAACACACACTCTCCCTCCATTCCTCCCTCGCTGTTCCCTCCACTCCTCCTGGCAGTGTCTCCCCCTGCCGGCAGGTGCACACTCCGGTGGCAGCCAAAGTGCCAACCTGCCCTCCATATGCCCGCCTCCGCAGTGCCAGCTTATTCTTGCCACTCCCCACTAGGATTCAGCTGGCCGGCCCTCCCCAAATCTGTTCACTCACCCCACCACTTGTCCTCCCTTCCTCCATACACACACACACGCACCCACTCATCCCTTGCCTTTTTGTGTGTCTCTTTCTCTCTCATTGACATCTTTCCTCGTTTATCCCTTTTCTCACCTTACACTGTATTTCTCTGACCCTCATTTGATGTTCAACTCTCTCTCGAGCATCCCTCCGGCCTCCAGTTGTCGAGCTCTTTCTTGAGACCTTCACTGACATGAGACTCAGAGACTGGAGCGGCCACAATCAGGTTGAGGAGCCACATCCACCTGAACAGGAGTGCGGGAGAAGTGAGTGTCAGATCGATACATAATCTCTCAACTGGTGGTGCTCTGGGATTTACTTGGAAATCGGCTTCCAAACGAGTGACAGGCCGACTTTTGTCACCAGCTGCTAACCCCACAGCATTACTGCAAGATGGAGAGTGTATTTGTATTGATGCACTGAAACCAATAAACAACTTGGATCAAAAATTCCAACAAAAGTGTTGGAATTTGAGTTGTGTCACCAACAACAGCTTTTCTATGCATGATTCCAGGGTGGGCATTGACTATCACAAACGAAGAGGAGCAAGACTTGCATAACCACTACAGGCTATTTCAGTGGCACAATAGTTGGGAGGATTTTGCTGATGCAAACCAGTGCACAACAAAATACAAATTCTGGTCAGAACAGGAGCAGAAATTTGCAAAACCATGTAGATGTAGGTGGATTTTTGTGTGCATTTGTATATTTGTTCATTTATTTTTTTATGCGAAGTTTTGTTGCAATAACTTGCAAATGTGATTTCTTACAGATTGACTAAGTTTTCAACATATTGCTTTTACTGTAAAGTATTTAGTGGTTTCATCTGTGAAATGTGCTACATGCTAACGCTATTTACTTACTTTCCTTTTATCTCTTCCAGAGAGTGTCTGGATTTAGATTTCTGATAAGGCTCCATGTAAACCTTCAACTAATGAACTCAAATTCGAGCTGCTGTCTTGGGTGACATTGTGCTATGCATTGATACCCAAGTTTTCCATTCCAGATATAACATCATCAATATCTGGCTGCTTTGTTCCTTCTCTTTTTCTTTTATACTTTTTTTTTTTATATACATTTCTGCTGGTTTTAGAAAGGATACTTGCCCTAAAATTGTGGAAAAATAGATCAGAATAATTTTATATAATGCAGTGAGTGAGATTTACATGCAGTTCCTGATGCTGTGCTATTTATTTTGTGGTTGCTATATAAAGCTTTCATAAACACAAAATGATGGAGCTGTAATCCTGTGCCTTCGCCTCATTATCCATCCGTCTCCTCCTGAGAAAATCATCTGACCGGTTCTAGAGTGTCTTATTCAGGTCACATCCATCTTCTACCATCCGTCGTCAAGCCTCTCGGCCTCGCAGTCAGCACGAACGCAAATTTCCTGTGCAGCACTAATTCTGATAGGATATTAAATCCAGTCCTTGCCCCATTCAAAGCCACCATCTAAGAACGACAGGCAGCGAGGAAGAGTGAGCGAAGGAAGATGCGGACGAGGCAGGAGAAGATTGAGAGAGGGGGTAAAGAAGAGAGCGAGAGAGACCTCGCCTTGAGTCATCTCCTGTCATTAACAGGATGTGATGAGCTCTCGCCGCTCTCTTAATCTGCCTCCCATGATTCAATTCCACTTCCTGTGTGCCGAAAGGATGGTAGCTCGGCACCAATCATCCACACAAACAAGAGCACAACTCAGGCAGCAGCAGCATCCTCTGCAAATTAAGTGGGAGACAGAGGTTATTCATTCATTACACTCCATGACTGTACCAAATTACACCTTTCGCTAATACAACGAGGTCTTTGGCTGTTCGTTTTAACCCCATTTTGACACTGCCACATGATGATATGGGCATTTACCAACTCATCTATAGACACCACAGCCCCCACTCTGCTTCCTCCTATAGACTAGAGACTTCAAACCATCCCCCATGAATAATTATCATATGTCAAATGGCCAAAAAGATGCAAATTACGGAACAAAGATGGTGGGAAGTTATCTGTGAATGAGGTGTGAAAACATAAACTGCATATAGAGGTCGTAGGTGAATGTCTGTAAAAGGAGAAGGAATAGAGATGGACAGGTTTTGAAAGGGCACGTGTCATCATCATAATCAGAATGAGAATTATATACAAAGACAAAAAAAATACCACTTCTCTTCTACCGTATTTTCCGGACTATAAGTCGCAGTTTTTTTCATAGTTTGGCCCGGGGTGTGACTTATACTCCGGAGCGACTTATGTGTGAAAATTAACACATCATTATATCATATCACATGTTATTTTCACACTAAACCTCAAGTGTTTAGTATAAATATATATATATATATTTATTCTACCTCCGGAGAGGTAGAAGAAGTTAGCGGAGTCGTTTACAAGCGACACTGAGGAAGAAGATTTAATTGCGTTTAGTGATTTGGAGTGACACGGATGGTTCGGTAAACTTGTTAGCATGTTATTTATGCTATAGTTATCTGA
>CAEGAG010104285.1:0-23258 GCA_903067065.1 Brachyrhaphis terrabensis | reverse complement strand
GTGTAATAATAATGACCAAAACAAAACACGGAAAATATTAAGGTCAGCTAAATTGTCGTTGCGGGACCTAAATAGAAAAAAACGAAGAAAAAAATGAGCAAAAGCACAATTCTATTTTGTGCCTTGCTTAATTTACAGACAGTAATGATGCAGTTCTTTTTAAAACCACAGCCATAATTAATGTTTTATGAATAAATTCTGTCATACTGTGACATTTTTTTTCCCCAAACATACAAATCTAATGAGGACACATGAGATGTTCAGTCGCTCTGCTGTTTTTGGGCAAAGACCAACAACATGCAACACTGAGGCACTTTCAGACAGAGAGGCTATTTTTGTAATCTGTACTAACATTCTTGTTGCAGGCTTTACGTCAGCTGCCTCCCCATAAGGAAAGACGTTTTCCAATTTTTCTGCCTTTACAAAGATTTTTACTTGCCAGCTGATCTGATGAGATCACTTAGCAAAGAGAGAAAAGCGAAACCTAATAAAGAAAAATGAGAAGTGGGGCCAGACAGAAGTGAATCAGATAGGAAGTAGGAAGGCGGAACAGTGAAAAGAGAATATGACAAACCAGTAAAAAATGAAGGACCATTTAAGAATGATGGATATGAAGAACAGTACAATAGAGGGGTTTCTATGGGCAAAGATAGACAGCGCAGATAGCAGCCCGAATTAAATAGTGTTAAATTGGCGAGCTTCCTGTGATCGGGGGCCTTGTTTCCCAGAGGGACATGATGAGCTTTCATTTAGTGCATTTGCCGAACAATTTAGGGTAAAAGCCTTTACTTCCTGTCTTCTGTCTCAGAGCAATTTTCTGTCTCTTTTGGAGGACTTAGTGCTCATTTTGCAAACCTTTATTGCTCGTGTTTAGCTTCCAGTAACTGGTTTGTTAATGCAGCTTTAAATCTCTGGGAAAATGCTGATGCCAGTCTCTTCTTCTTGGCTGGCTTCAATTTAGATAAGAACGGCTTCTTCAAGATGTAATGCAATTGATGGGCATTAGGGAGAATTAAAATATGTCTAGCAGAGAACTGCCAAGTCACAAGAAGCAGGCAGGGTGGTCCAACTCTCCAGACAACATAGAAGCTATTCTGAAAACACACACAGATGCATTCAGGAGTATATTACTAGAGATGTGCAAAGAAATCCAGTGATGACTGGAGTGTGATTACTTTGTGCTCATCCTTGGCCTTTCTGATCAATAAATACAGTTCGACCAGGTTGTGCCGACAACAGCAACACTTCAGTGTGGAAATGACTGAATTTAGCATTTTTCAGGAGTTAAAATTATAAAATGAGGAAGAAGTACCAAAAGTGAAAGAAGCTTCTAAAAACTGAAAGTTGGACATCAGCAGATAACAAGAAGCTAAACATATAAATTTTTTTTTTCTTGAGTCTAATTAGGAAGTGTTTGCACTTTTAGAAAACCTTGGAGTTTGGCATCGATTAGACATGAGATTCTTTTAGAACCTCGAGTAAAAATAGTAAACATGCACAACATGATTGAATTGACGTTAAATATGTCTTTATCTGGATTGAAATTATTATATATTAATATGTATATAAACTCAGGCTATTTATCCTGTAAAGTGCCTTAACATTTATTGTGACTGGAACATAAATAAGGTGATACAGGTAATTCAAATTCAAAAATACTTTATTGATCCCAAAGGGAAATTAAATGAATTTAATCAGTCCCTGGCTAGTCAAAGTTAAGAGAAGAATATACTAATTCTACATGAAATACAGTAATGGGAATGGTTTTTACAGGCAGGAAGGCTGCATCTTTAATATTCTCACTAATGGTAGTAAATGCAAATATAACATGGTAAATAGTTTAAGGGGTCTAATTTCTAATAAACTTGTTTTAAAATAACCTGATTGAAGTCATGGCTGTATAACATTGACTGCTCGCAGGCACACACACGCGCACACACCCCAACACGCCGTCGCACACTTCCAGTTTGAATGAAGAGCAGCTGTGCTTATTTCCTGCGGTTTTGATCTGAGCTGAGCTGCGCAAACTAAGGGGATATCCTGGCAGTGCTTCTGCACAAACACACAGATTTATAACCTTCCAGGAATATACAGTGCAAGTTAGAGGGACAAAAAGGAAAAAGAAGCAGAGCTCTTGTGCTAAGATGCTTCCTGAGTTATCTGATCTCAAACAGATGCAGATGTCCACTTGAATGTGTGTGGGCACTCAGGATGGACTGGGTGTATTCAACTCCTATTGCTCAGCTCGTTTTGAGGCACTTTGGCCATATTCTTACAAAGTGAATGCCAATCTACCCCCGGGCATGTTGAAAGACCCCCTACTTCCTCTGACGTTTCTCCATTCATGCTGCTGAGTTTTCACAAGGACGTTTTTGTTTTTGTACACACACACACCGACACCCCCCCCACACACACACACAAAAGTGACAGAAAAACATTTAAACTCACAGGATGCATCATGCACATAAAACTTCCTGCTTGTCTATTATGGTAATCCCTGCAGTGACAGTAAAGAAAGCAGCTGTGAGTGCAGCAACAGAGCTCTCAGACGTGTTCTGCCATTACTGCTGACTGGTGGGGTGCAGCGCCACCAGTCAGCCACCGGTCCTGATGACAACCCAAAGAGTCAAATACTATCTCAGTGTCCCTAGGTTAAAATAACAATTTTACCTACAAGTACTTCAGAAATTTCTAAAAAGAGAAATTATAATGTGGATGTTCACGTCGACTAAACGACTGTTCAGCTGAGTGTCCGTTTTATATAAGCAAAGAAACCTTGCATTTTCTGAGACTGTGTATCCTTCTACCAAAGGAACCATGCATCCATTTGGTGATTCATCTTTCTGTCGTAATCCGACATGCTGACAGCTCAATGTCCAAGCACATCTGAAGGCATCAAGTTAAAGTTAAAGTTTTCAGTACAGCCGTTTTAGCCAAAGCCTGCAGGATTCATTGTGTCCTAATTAAAGCAACATTATCGTGGCTAAGTAAAATTATTTTCAGACCGTTTCCAGAGCCCTGAAATGGAACAATTTAAAGCTACTGTGACTAAAATGTCAAGTAATGGGTCTTTTGAGCTGAAAATGTCATAAGAAGTTTTTAATCATTTTTGAGCACAAAAAATTCAATGAGGTTAAAAAAAATAATCTGACATACATTATCTCTGAGAAGAGATTTGGGCTTTGTTGGCCTCGTTAGAATAAAGGTAACCTGGCTTGGTTGAACATGCTATGAAGCACATTTCGTGTGTGCACTGTACAGCCAGAACAGTAGGGAAAAAAAGAGTGTTAAAATTAATCATTTTTGTTGCACCTCACAAGGTGCAACCAATGGAGACACTCCCTATACAGAAGCTGCTATGAAAATATATTTTTTTTACCAGCCTTTTGCTTTAGGGACTGGTTCAGTATGAAAACAGCAGAGTATAAAATTTGAAGTTTGTGGGACATTGGCCCGCTGATAACTGAACTCGGCAACATCACAAATCAATTGTTAAAGCTCATTTTACTTTTCCCAGGTTGACTCTTTCATACCAAAGCTCATTTAATCGTACACCACAAACCCCTTCAAAAAGACAGTATTCTCTATTGACTTTCTGACCATAGTATATGATAAGATGAAGCTATAAAAGTATGCTTGTTAAAATGTATATCCAACTTAATGCTTGTGAAATGTGGAGTTTGGTTTGGATTTCTAGAATAAGTGGTGTTGCTGCTGATAAAAATCAAATGACTATGCTTTGTAAGTCATACTGAGGCAGCAGCTGCTGCCTGTAGCACTTATTAACCTAATTGCTTAGGTAACGTTAGGCTTTGATTAATGGCAAGGCATTACATTTCAAACAAACAAAGTGAAATCCTATTCTTTACTTAACACTATGCGAGTTGTGTTTACAAGACCTACACAAATCATTATATCCTTTGAACGTTTCCTGTTCAGTCATTGCAGAACTACAAATTTCACTGCATTATATTTGGTTTTTATTTGTTGGATCAATGCAAAGTCAGCAGAAAATCAAGTGTGGCATGCATTTGTACTGTATGCTGTCGGCAGGGAAGTTTGTAAGAGGCTTTAAGAAGATGGATAGAAAATGTGATGATCGAAAAACTGGGGCAGACATTCACTTGCAGGATAAAGACATACTTCAGAATGTCCCAGTTAACTGAGAAAGTGCAGCAATACTTCAACAATGACGTACACAAATGGGTTTAAGCTACAGTATTTTGCGACGAAATAAAGGCAACATTTTCAGTATGCAATGAGAAAAAACTTAAAAGACATGTCACTGTATTTGCAGCAAAATGTGACTTTACTTTTATCTATTAGGTATTGCCTCAATCGAGCTAAATTATAATGCAAATCAAACCTTCAAATGGAAAGTTATTCATACATAACATTACATCCCAATAAGATTTGGGTTGTTGGGTTTTAAATTACATTATGGTCATAAAAAGACAAAATGTGAAAAAAAGCTACTGGAGGATTTCTTTTGGAATATAAACATCGACTACATCAGGCAAAGTGCAGCTGTGTGTTACCTTCTATAAAGTCAGATGGTGTGTAGACTTTGCTAGTTTGAGTCTTTTCTGCTGGCACCTTGTTATCCTGATGTGATGAGGGTGTGTTGAGGCTGTGCAGAGCCGCCTCCAGCACCTCTCCCAGCTCATCTCTCTTGTCCTTCCTCACAGGTTTCTCCTCTGGGTGACGCGTGAGCCCCATTTCCAGTTGGTACATCTTCTGCAGGGTGAAGCTCTCAAAAGGCACCACGGCGTACTCGTTGGGCAACCTGCTGCCAGAGTTTATCTCGGCTTTTGACAGCTGAGTTCGAAGGAACTCTCGCAGGTCAGACTGCTGGCTCTTTGCCCCCTGAACCTCTCCAAAGCCAGCCCCCTGTAATTCAGAGCCCCCGTTCTGCCCCTCTGCGGGTCCGTTTGCAGCCGTTTTCAGGCTCTCCTGCACTCTTTTCAGCTGCACACTGCGCTCCTGCAAGTCCTCCTTCAGCTGAGCGATCTGTTTCTTTAAGGAGGAGATGTAGAGGCGGTGCTGCTCCTCGCGCTCCTGGAGGAGCATCTGGTAAGAGTGTACTGCAGGCGGACCCCGGCTTTGGGAAGCATCTCCTCCTCCTCTTGTCCCACTGGGACCTGCTCCGACCACGGGCCCTGTGCCTCCTAGGCTGGGGTAGTTGGACCCTGCATGGGGTAAAACGTGACTCAGTGGAGGGTTGTTGGAATGTGGAGGGCTGCAGGTCATCAGATAGAGGAGTGAGAGGGAGCAGCAGAGGAGCACCAGCAGGCCCCCCACACGGGACACCCAACTTAGCAGTCCGCGCCTCAACATAACTGCGTTCAGTATCAAAGCTCACACACTCAGTAATATCATGTAACCTCACACACTCCAGCCTCAATCAAAACAATCCATTTCTGATGATGTTCCATCACTTAGTAAGGAGGCGGGCGACTTATCAGACTGACGTCATTTAGCCTGAATTAGGTCACTGCCTCTCAGCTCCCAGTTTCTGTAAATTATTTTGTCATTGGAAACACAAATGAATGAGTCAATACTTGTACAGAAAAGAACGCGCTCCCTTTCTGCTTGTCCACTTCGCTTCATGGTCTGCTGGACGACTCCATTCCAGACATCGTTAGGTCGTCCGTCTCTCATAAGTGACTCATCTGTTTGAATTTACTCCCGACTCTCACACTCCGTCCACGCTGTCGTCTTCCAGTCTGTGTGGCTGTATCTGGGAACGACAGCATTCAGCCGCGTGAGCGGAGGAAAAGCTGGCTGATGCATGAAGAGAACGTTTTAATGGGAGCGTAAATCCTTCCTGCGGTCAGTGGTGGGTTTTTCATCTTGGTTTCCTAACAGGGGACACAAGAGACATAAACAGTCATATTACATTCAAAGTGTTACAAATCAGAATGAGGCACTGCTTTTAGGGTTGCAGAAAGTGCTAATTATGCGTTCTTCAGGGTCACAATTTTGAAAAACAATATTGTTAGCGATGTGCCTTGCTGTGAGGTGTAGAGCAACAGAGTGCTGTATATGTACATTTAGCCACAGGCCAGTTCTGGATGTCGGGGCACATTACAGCTTAGTTATGGTTTCTGAAACGCAGCAGAAAAATGTTCTTCATGTGGTTTCTATTGTTTTGTGTTCTTTTAATGAGATGCCACAGAAAGCAGCGGAATGATTGAAGTTTTTCTCTGGCCCCTCACCTGTCTGCTGATGAACATTTCCATGGCTGCAAGTGTTCAGGTCAATGAGCAAGTTGATTTGCCAAAGCCCACCGAAGACCCTTTATTTTGAAAGTACAGGCTTTAATGTATATTCTTATTAAAAGCTTGTTGTGCAAGTTCTATGGTATATCAAAAATATGTCGTTATAACAAAAATCAGTGGGACTAAACTTGTCGGTAAATCTGAAGTCAGGAATTTGAGAAGCTGGAATAATAATAATAACAAAAAAAACGCTGTCCAGGTTTCAAGCAACTTGCCTTTAAAATGACTATGAAAAATAGAGAATTGAAAATATCAATAGAATCAAGACTTGATTTTAAATAATTTAAAAAAAAAATGATGCCTGTCAGAATCAGATCTTGAAAAGGTTTCTACCACTACCATCTTAATGAATGAGAGTGTACAGAGTAATAAAAAATAAAAAAATAAAGTCGAGAATATTATTTTTCCTTAATTAAAATTATCATGTGGGAGAAAAAAAAAGTTAATGAGGGGAGCAACCATCTGTTTTGTGTAATCAGTGTTACAGATTAAAAGCCAATCGGATGGTCTGCATGCCCATTAGTGAGTAGCATGAACATCTGCTAATGCATAATTGGAGCTGAAATTATACATCAAGGAAGAACTGTATTCCTTCATTTGACAGTTGCGGCAGATCGATACACGTGCATGTCTTTGGGATTGTCTTCTTATAGCCCTTCTGGAAAAAACCTTCAAACATATTTGCTCTTTTTTATCGTAGTGTTGTAAATTTCACACATTTAAGTTGACAACTAGGACCTGTAGAGTCAGCGATTTAGCTTTTGTTTGTCTTTATTTTTTTCTCTGTGGCATTTTGGGATAACCTTTTCTGGAAATCTACTTCTTGGAAGTTTGACAACTATCTGAAATGTTTTAAGCTTGTGAAAAAACTCCCTTTTGAACCGCAAATTTCTTGGAAATAGCTTTTTAACCCTTAAGAAGGTTCATGGACAGCAACAATTGCCCTTCTCTTGTTTAATAAGTTAAAGACAGTGTAGAATCTGTTCATTTTTGCATACTTGAGGCTAAATGAAAAATATTTTTGGAAATTTAGTAAAGAACATGATTTTCATCCTGTCCCGATACATAAAACCCAAGAATTTGAAGAGGATGTCATGTCTTTTAGGACTACATAAAAAAAAATAAAATGTGTGCAATGGTGGTATGTATATTTAGCAGTGCAAATGTGGATCTTCTGTATGAATGCATAAACATTTTTTTTGTTAGTAAGGTGCTTCAGTATTTGAGTTACTGTACACGTCTGTAAATGCAACTCTGTATCAGCCTCCGTCCCTCATGACGCCCCACACAGTCGGCTCTTTAACCCGACTGCCTGAAGCCGCAGCAAATGAAAGGATTAGTATGTGGTGGAGGTGAATACTGAACTGTGCTCCGACACATGGAGGGATCAGGAGACACAGGGCGTCTCTCCAGCAGGACCTCCACAGCTGACTCGAAAATGTTTGAGGAGAAGCTGACGAGGGAGAAGTGGGCGGTGGAGGGAGAGAGCCTTCTGAGACACAGAATCCTCCGTAATTACAGGAAAACCCTCGTGATATTATGAAGCCGTAAATCATTTTATATGGAATGATGTTAAACACAGTTAAATGAGACATGCAACTGGTACTAATTACTTCTGCAATTTCCTTTTTAAGGGATTACATCACTTATGTTCTTCAATTTGACTTTTTGAATATTTTTAGTAGACTATATATACACACACACATTTTGGAGATTATGTCAACAACATTTTAATCCAACAGTAAAATTTTGGAAAGTGGGAAAAAAAAAAAAAAAAAAAAGATTGAGGTCACACCAGGTCACAGTTTTCTATCTAATAACTAATTGTGAAACAGCAGCCAGCAAATGATTTGACTCAGCGTAAAAACTTTTCCCACATGATTCATTTTTATTGCAGTGGTTGGGCAATAGTCCAGTGACTCATATGCAAACATTTCAGTACAAAAAAAACGGATTAAAAAAAGCTGATACAGACTGATGCAGCAGTGATGTTTTTCAGTCAACTCGCCATGCCACCTTGGGTGAAACAGTCAGCTGGTTTTGCAAAGCTGCGAGAGAAAGATTCATCGCTAGAAGGAAGGCTAGTAAGATTGTTATTTATGAGCAGAGACTCATGGTCAACTCACTGGAATAAATGACTTGATTCAGCCCCGGTCATTTCTCTCCCTGTGAGGATAGGCATGGCTGCAGTGCAGCAAAACCGGCTGCTAAATAATCATGCTTGATTTTATTGGTGGCGGGATGCCTGGTGTTTTCTGATTTCCTGTTCCCACAGTGTCCCTTCTCCTGCCCCTGTACAAGGTCATAAAAAAAGAAAAAAGCTATTCCCACGCCGCCAGATATTTTCTGTTTTAGTTTTATGGAAACGCATGATTGTTCCAGAACAAACTATTTGTTCATACACAGGTCATGTGACTGAATATAAAATGCAGTGCTTAAATTTGAATTTCAATTAAGTGAGGGGAAAAAAGAAAACAATAACTTTGCCCAATGTGAAAAACTAAACCCAACAACTGGTCATGCCACCATTGGTGGCAGCAGCTGCCATCAGACCACCAGTAGTATACCATTACGCTACTACCATCATTTTGATGGTCAGTATAATGTTTGCTTTTCAACTCCTTTCATAAAGTTCCACTTTTGCTTTGTTGTCCACAGAACATTCTCCCTGAAGGGTTGGTGATCAAAGTGTATTTTGGTAACTCAAACACATCTTTGTGTTCCTTTAGGTCAGTATTGGTTTTGACATGCTGTTCTTGTTATATTTATGCACTTGTGTTGCAGCCGCACCCACTGACCAACAAAATTCAACTATGGCAGACTGATAAAGATGAATATACATATGGTTTTACATTCAAAGTCATGGATATCATTTTTGCCAGACTCTTTCCTATTGTTAAAGGTTAAGTATTATGTATTTTCCAAGCACATAGATGCCAGGGAGTTGTTTGTCATCTGTTTGCTAACTTCATCACACTCGGACCTAGCATAATGCTTTTAAGATCTTTTGCCCATTTTTCCCCCCCCCATCTTGTAAGCTGAATGCATAGAAAACCAGAGTTCTACATGTGGTGTAAACATTAGCAAGTTGTTATAGAAAAAGGGTCAGATTAAACTTTAAAAGAGAAAAATATACATCTAAATATAATATTGAGTAAATTGAATCTGTCCGATCTGGATCCATTTACATTTGGTTACTTCACACAATATAATTAAAAATATCTTGTTTCCTGACTGTGTAAAGTGCCCTGAGATGACTCCAGCATTGCAGTTGCTCTACACTAAAGTGAACCGAGTTAAATTATTGACGATGCCAGAGCAGACAGAAATAGGAGGTTAATTGTGAAGAGCACAGCTGCATCCCACTTGCTCAAACTGAAACAACTGCAGCAATGCAGATAGGATGCACACTGACTCAAAGTTTGCTTTTTTTTACGTAAAGAGTTTAATTAGTCCATCACATGATGTCAACCCAATCAAGGTATCGTCCACTCTGCAAGGAACAAACTAAAGAAAAGCTATGGAAATTTGCACACAAATAAACAATAGAAAATATATGTGGGTGTCACAGAACCCTAGCACATAACTAGAGTTGATTTCAGTTTCTCATAGCATGCTTTATGCTCATCTGAGATAGTAAATGCTTAGTGGAAGGGCAGAACTTTTCAGATTTAAAAATAGTTAAAAGCTTTTCTTATTTGTTTGAGCCTTATTTGAATTAATCCCTTTCAAAAATAAAATTATCCACAATTGATACTCCTATGTACATGTCTGAATGGGAGTACTTTCAGTTGCAACGTTGCATAGATAGCGTTGAGTATTTATACACTAAATATAGCAAGTTAAATAAACTTTGACGAGCTAAACTAAAGGGCTATTTCTTTATTTTTCCCCAAAACAAATCCATTTAAGATCTAAAAAATTATTTTGATCATGTTTTATTTTCCCTCTTGAGGAACAGTTTCATAATGGGATCTGAAAACTTTGCTATAGAGTCATTTCAGAATATTTGTCGTTTTTCCAAGCAGAAAAATAAAATTGATTTCACTGTGTGAATTATACTTGTAAAATAGTCCATTATCTCCTGGTCTGGCTACATCACTATGAATACTGCTCTGACTGTTTATGTTGATTTTACAGTGCATTCGTTCACCTGCAGCTAGGCTCATATCAGGCATCATATGAAATCTGCATAACACTTCCTGTCTTCTCTTTGTGTGGAGCAGAGACTTCCCCCTCTGAAACATAAGCAGGAGCAACACCTGATAACAGCTTCCTGCTGTTTCAGTGCTTACGGTTTCTGCGGGTTTTAATAAAAATAAAAATAAAAAAGAACCTCAGCCTGAATAAAGGTAATGAAGCTACATTTGACATATCCATCTATATATAAACACAGGTTTGTTTACCAACACAGCATGGAGGCAGAGGATACATCGTTCCGTTTCCTGAAAAGGCTCAGCTGATAAATGTGTTTTTGCCCATATCTCACATTTCATTTTTCATTCAGGAAATAAAACCACAGATACGGTGTTGAATGTGTGGGAGATGCTCAGAGACACAAAACAGTCCCTCTAAAAAAATTTAAAAAAAAACGGCTGTCATAAAAAAAAATTAAATATGAGAAAGAATAATTTAGTATTTGGTGACCAGCGATGTTTTCAGCTCCAGAGCTCTACGACCTCAGCCCTAGCTTTTTCCTCCTTTATACAAGAGCTTCCTGCCAACAGGGGATCTGTAGGCAGATTTAATTTATTTGCAGCCAATACATTAACCAAACCCTAGAGAAAACTTGAAACGAACTTTAATTGTGCATTTCTTTCCGAAAATGAGTCGGGAAGAGGGCAAGACGCTGAATGAAGAGCCAGCGCTGCTGTAGTCTGAGTCAGAATCGGAGAGAAGTTCTCTGCCCCACTTCTGTTTGACAGTAACACCAGCACAGCAGAAATCCCACTCAGGTGACAGGTTATCTCTTTATGTATGCTAGTCTGTGTTCTACAGAGCTACCTTTGAATGCCTTAGGCATCTGACAAGCCAGGTTTGACCCTCTCAATTGACTCAGACAGCTACTGCTAGTATCCAGTAAATTCAAGTTGGCAGTTTAAGGTAAACATATAATCTGAAAATCTTATAAAAAGTCTGGGAGTCTGATCAAAGGTAGAAGCGATAAAGAATAAAAACAAATAAAAAAACGCGGGAAGAAACTGCCAAGGGGATATTGCACCTCCGCTTTTAAGAATTTTACTTCTGTTTTTAATATATTTGGCCTTTCAGTGTGAGAAGCTATGAGTGTCACTATTTCCCTTACATCTTCAAGCAGCATTTGGTTTTTGTTTTCATTCGTCTTGTTATAGATTTATTTTGATTAAACTCAGAAAAGTGCAACAAAGTACATGCTGTTATTTGATCTTTTAATAGACAAATTTTGTTGTGAGTACATATTTGTGATGGATTTAATTATACAAACTGTTTCTCAGTCCAAATGTGGAGAAAAGAGCAGGAGCTTCTTAAAGGGACAGAGGTCAATTTCAAGATGCCAATTTGTCAAATTTCTTCTGAGTCATGTTTTATCTATACAACATTTTTAAAACAAAGGTAACATTGCTACTTGATTATGATGTAAAATGGCACTATGTACCTGGAGAATACATAATACTGCCCCTTTAAGTATTTAAGTCACTGACATAGGTACATTTGTGATCTCTGGGTAAATGACTCCTTTACTGGTGAACAAATCAGTAACCTGACACCATAGTAGACACAACTTATCATGTTTGGATATCTGCTTTGGACATTTTAGCCAAAGTGCAACTTTCATTTGACTTTATCAGTGAAAACAGCTTGCTCTCATAATGCATGAAGCTTGCATGTTGTGGTGTAGATCTGCTTTCGCAGTTAACTGCCATTTCCTAATTACATAATGACCTGAGGAAACAACTTCCTGAAACCTCTGGGCTATCTTCCTGCCATATTTTCTTCCTCTGTGGGGGATCAGCTATTTACATCTATTAAATTTTGATTTAAGTTTTTTTTGGCATAAAATCCTTAGGATACCATGCAATGATCTTGATTCAAATATTTAAAAAAGCTGCATGAAATGTTTCCCTAATTCCTGCCACAGACATTTACAACAGTGTAAAACTTTTGCATGCAGGTAAATGCCAGGAAATGGGGTTTAACTGTCCACTTAGGCCAAGTAAATGCAAAATACGCCTCCCCTGGGTCTCGTTATTGAAAACACACATCCAAGAAAGAAAAAAAAAAAAAACGCATAGAAGCAACCAGATAAAATACACAATGATGGATGTTTGAGCTCTTCTGCTCTAGCCCGTCTGCGTCCCTGCAGCCCAGACTGTGTTGTGCATTTGTTACAGGTCAAGGAAGTTAATGTGTTCATGTGACTGTTGACCTCGGCGAATGTCAGGGTTTCTCCCCAGACGAATTCGTCAGAACATGCCCTCCAGCTAGAGCTCAGTAAAACAGAACAACATCCAGGGTGCAGGGCAGAGAGATTAATTAAGATAAAATAAAAAAGGAAGGGAAAAAAAAAAAGAGGCTGGATAGAATGTCATCTACTCACAGATCACTTGAGGGGGAACTATTAGCAGAGGAGATCCACAGAACGAGGAGAAGTGAGTCTAACTCGAGTGTGAGGGACTGAAGGAGGTGAGAGGAAGGTTTTGTTTGATGTCTACGGTCCCCTCAGGTGATTCTCCATCTCACTTATTACAGGCTGGTTTTCCCAGAACCTCCCTGTCAACACACCATCTGGAAAGAACTTGGAAAACAATTTCAGCACTACTTTTCCACCCACCCCCGTCCTCCCCCCTTAAAATGCATGCTGATAAGATTAAACATGATTTGACACTTTTGCTTTCTTTCTGTGGGCCTTCTTCACGGTCAAGATAGAGAGAGCCTTGAATGTTCCTCTGAGAACATTTAAGTTGTCGTTACGTACTTGCAACGTCGGAGAGAAAAGCTTGTGCTTTGCATTTGGTGGCAAATAGCCATGGCTCATACGCTAGTATACGAAGAGGAAAGAGTTACAGAGTCAAAACGGCCCAAATTTTTCATCATAAAGCTTCTACAATTTAAAATCGATATAATAAGATTTCAGTGGAACAACCACCGTGAGTGGTTGTTCCACTGAAACATCCATAAATGTTTTTTTTGTTAGTTTTGCTTTTTCCCCAATTAAGGAAACTGATTCAAATCTAAAGCTGGCAAGATTCGAAGGTGTGAGGCAGCTGACTGCAGGTTTTACCTGAGCAGACAGCCCAACTAGCCAGCAAATATCAGCTAATTCTATAAAGAGAAGCCCAGAAAAAAGGTATAGCATTCTGTTTAACAAGAACTTGAATCTACAACTGAATTTGGTGAGTATTTTTTTAATATTTTGCTTAGGTCTTTGTATTAAAAGTAATAGAGATTACCATTTCCCACTGACTTATTACTATAGAAACTGAATACAAACTGGTGGACACGGCTGAAAAAGGAGTCTTGCTGATTTTTGCAGGAGAGGTCAATCTGCTGCTGGTATCACCACTGTCCAATATAGAAAACCATTGGTATTTGCTAATTGCTGTGCTCCATGGCCCACCTAACTACTTTATGGATCTTATGCACTGAAACCTTGAAGCAGCATGTCCACCATGAAAGACAGTACTTCTCATATCTAATTAAATCTGTCAACATATTTAATTTGTTGACAGGTTTGGGATAGTTAGATAGAAGGAGTGCATGTCCATTTCTTATAGCACTCATCATCACTTTTAACGTACATACTGTAGATGCTGCTTTGAAGTTTGCAACACACACCATCCTGGCATAAGATTGCAGCTCCCCTTTTAGAGCCAGCATGGTGATGACCCACTGAGGTGTTGACTCCACGAGACTCCTGAGGGTTGCCAATGCAATAATCAGCCTGTTGGATGGAGCCTCACTGCAGCAGATGCCCCCACCTGGCACAGATTACAGTGCCAAAAATGCTAAATGTTCTGGAAAATGTTGGAAACGCACACACACCAAAACATTGGGAGTTGCTCTGACTCAGTAGTCTGGCCATCACAATTTGGCCCAGCTCAAACTCGCTTTTCCTTCCACTTGTCCATTTTTCCTGCTTCGAGCACATCTACTTAGAGGACACAATGTTCACTTGTTGCCTGATATTTCCCATCCACTAACAAGTACCATGCCGAAAAGATCATCCACGGTTTGCTTCGGCTGTAAGTCATATTGTTACGCCTTCACAGAGTAGACGGGCCATCTTTCTTCGCGATAACTAGATTTTATTGCTTTATGTCTTGCATATGTCCTCTGTTATCTGACATACAGTTCTCTGTGAGCACCTGCTTCAGTATTTCCCTTTTTATTTTCAGGCAGAAAACAGGATTTGTAAGCAAACATAAATATGTTACTTTGATCTCTGCACAAAAGTGTTTTAAACATGAACACAAAAATTGATTCCAGAGCCTCTGGGGATAAACCATCTATTCATGCGCACATACACACATCGATGTGGTTCCACAGATCAATAAAAAAAATAAAAAATACAGCCTTCACCTTTGTCTACAACGTGCTGCAAATAGATACAACGCAAAACGAAGAAATTAATAGATTCGGTTCCAAAGAGCACAATGACGACCACATTTCAATTGTTT
This sequence comes from Brachyrhaphis terrabensis, assembly GCA_903067065.1. Lineage (NCBI taxonomy): Eukaryota > Metazoa > Chordata > Actinopteri > Cyprinodontiformes > Poeciliidae > Brachyrhaphis > Brachyrhaphis terrabensis. The sequence goes on along the minus strand of CAEGAG010104285.1, from coordinate 8,320 downwards.
TAGTCTCTGAATAGTAATTGCACAGCACGATAAATCTTAAGCTGTATAGTGAGACACTCCCCGAATCTGACATACTGTACAGTTGTTGACGGCGTTTTAAAAATTAAACACTGTGAATAACTGACAATAGAGACGGCAAGAGAGCAAACCACGAAGAATCACACAAGATAAATTAACCTGTGTCAACTAATCTGCTCACGCCTTGCGACTAACCACAATGACTACTGCAACTCCTGGCATGGCTCAACTGAAATATTTTGCAAGCATGCACGTTACCACTGGTCTTTGTTTATGGTATTTTTATGAAAAGACATTCGATGCCACAATGTGCTGCAGCACTTGCTTAAACTCCCTTCTTTGCCGTGCCACTTCTCGATAGGACCTTTGGTATTTTTACAGAACCAGCCACTTTCTGCGGTTGATATAGTTGAAGCAGTCTGGCACAAGTAAAACAATCCAGACAGGCTTGTATCACTCACTGCAGCTGATCGTATCTGCTGATTTTTAATAAGCTCCATCAAAGCATGCAAGGGAAATGAACATATGACATCAAAGGTAATCTGTCATTTTTATTGCCTGGAAGTTATTTTCGTACCTGTAAAATGTCAGATTTATAGTCCTGCATGACATTGTTATCTGATCTATGAAACATGAGTGTGCCTGCACGCATTCTGCACAGCAAGGGAGAGTGAGAATAAAGTCGTTCCCAGGCACAAAAAGAAACAAGGAGGATGGTAACCCAAATCTTCAGGACACAGGAAGCACATATGTCAGTCATCCCGTAATACCTCACCAGGTTCACACATATACAGTAATTTCCTTTTAAGCCGTTGAAGCAGGATATCTGTTCCTTATCTGGTAAACCACTTCAAATACTACATAATCTTCAGTTCTGTTCCGCCAGTATGAGAAAAACAACTCTGCCAGTCTGCACACTAAATATTTCAGGGTCCTAGGTGCTTGTTGGAGAAAGCACTAAGCAGGATTAAAGCATTTCTCGGATAAAAAAACCCAACAAAAAAACCCCCCAGCTTGTTCAGAGTGGTGCATATCCATCTGTGTATTTGTGGGAGAGATGCCAAATAATAGTTAAACAGAAGCGTCAAGTTAAACTGAGCGTGGAGTAGATTAGTTGTCTGGGGTGGTGTTTTCATTTTTAACGGATTTGATGAAACTCAAGCGCGTAATATTTACAAGTGAGGTGAAAACAGGTACCAAAAGCATGAACGTCATTCAAACGCTTACGCTTGTCACACGGTGCTTACAGGCTCATCTTGGAAGTAGAGTTTAAAACAAGATTCAATTGCAAAAAGTGGACAATGTAATTATCACTATAGCCTCAAACACTTCTCTCAGTTTACGTTACTGGAGTATTTAATTTAGCAGCATTACATCACAATCACTTAGCACTGAACTCACCTTCGGTTCCAGCAGTGTGGAGGTCCGCCGTGAGTGCAGCAGGTTCGGTATCGCCTCGGTGCGGCTGACTCGTCCAGCAGCAGCAGCAGCAGCAGCTCTGCCACTGGACTACAGCGCTTTTCAAAGCGACTGTGAGCGTTTGTATTGCTGCTGGTCGTGAAGCCGTCCTAGAAACACCAGAAAATGTGCAGTTCTTGCCTTCAAAATAAGACGAAGTTGAGGAGACGAACTCGACTATCAACATTATGGTTAATTTGAACCAGCTGTTAGATATCCGTGCCTGAAAAGGTAGCTTTTTGGTCGAACGTGTTTTTGTTTAATTGTGATTTTATCTGTTAAAAAAAAATAAAAAATCTTCAAGAATTTATTGAAACGAACAGAATAGTAAGGCTTTGTGTAGAAAAAAAAAGAAAAGAAAACATCTGCAAGGTATTTTAGCTCCAAAACATAAAAAGGGTATTGCACAGACTTTTTTTTCTCCTTTTCTGTCTGTGAAAATGTTGCTTTACAACATAAAACCAAATCTCTGTCAGCATCAACCACCTGTGCTTACAGGCCAAATTTGCTTCATTTTGTTGCGGCACAAAACTGGGATCTGGACCACACTTTGGACATTTCCATGATAGACTAACATCAAGTAATTCATAATTGTGATGAAGTGTAAGGAAAATACATGGTTTTCTGCATTTAAAACAAAATACAATCTGAAAAGTGTGGTGTGCCTATGTATGAAAACTTTGCAGAGCCACTTTTCACAATTCTTCATGCAAATCCTCCTCAACACAATGATTTGTAGAGTGCACAACTTATAATAGATTGATAAAGCAATGTCCAGACTTACACACAACATTGAGAATGACCAGTCTGGTGTCTTCCTTTATGTGCATGATGTTGTTTCTTCGCTTCACAGCTGCATATTAAGCACTAACACGTACACAGAACATTAGGTAACAGAACAGCGTATTGCGCTGGATTTTACTAACAGGCACGAAGCAGGCTTAATACAAGTTCACACCATATGTTTCAGATTTTTATTTGTTAGATTATTTGCTGCTTAGATGGCTTATCACATATAATCAAAATCAATAACACTGAATTGTGTTTGTGAAGTGACAAAATGTAAAACGGTTTAATGGGTAGGCACTGGAAAAGCTGCTTTCCACTTCTACATGTGGATGTTGATTAAGGTAAGTGTTAATTTTAAAGATGTGTAAAGTAGCTAAAATAAAGCTATTGCAAACAAAACAAATTAAATTCACTTATATTAAACAAAACGTCCGTTTTTTTAACCATATTATGAAAAAAACAACATTTGTACTGATAATTTTTTCAACAAATTTGAATATTATTTTGAAACTACTTACCGGATGTTCTCTTCCTTGATAGGTTACTCTTGATTTTGAGGCGCTCTGTTTTCTGGTCCGTCAGTCCACTCGGCTCGCCGCCTCCCTCCTTCCTTCGCTGGACTCGCATAAAGCCAGCCTTGTTAGTTGACTTACTCAAGACACCGTTACAGCAGAAGGAAACACTACTGCCATTCATTTCTGAAAGCCAACAAAAAGTCCAAATGTAAAGTCGGCATCTTAACTTACGGAGGACATCCCTGCTACGAAGCGCGCTCTCAATAAGGCAGAAGAACGGAAACTGCATCTATTGGTTTTGTAGGACGCATTGTATTGTGTGCAAAATCACCTTTAGCCTAAACATTTGCTGCATAACTGAAAACTACATCCTCGGTTCTTATTTGAAATAGAGCTGAACTTAAGCAAATAATAATAGTAATAAAGAATTCAGCCAGTATCAGTATTTTTTTTTTCAGTCACATGAGTCCAGAGAATACAATATTGTAATTCAAACGATAATAAGCCAAATTGACCAAATTAATAGTTTTGACAGTGACAGATGTGGAGTTTTGCGTGTGCATGCGAAACACTTTGTGTTTTCAAAAAATACATTATAATCAACAATGATGCAATTTGAATAGGTGAGTGAAAGATTTCTTTTTCTTCCATGTTGCTTATTATGTGTGCAGTGTACTTATTTATTTACATCACAGTATTAGCCAATTAAAACTGAGACACACTCATCTTTCACCTGTTGAAAGACATCATTTCTGCTGTCATGGCAGTGACTATCACTTTTAATAGATGTTAGATTTAGATTCTGCTGAAATATCAGAGCAGTTTAAATAAATCAGTAAAAGCTCACAATTAATACCACATCCATGCTAATGATAACATATTTAAACATTGACCAAGATCACACGCATTCAAGGACTGCTTATGAATAAAAAAAGAGAAAATGATAAAATTGCTTTAGGATCTTGTAGCTCCTTCCCCCAGTGAGTTATAGGCCACATTAAAAATCTATTATATGCACAGTAAAACTGCTGTATGAGGTGCCATCCACTCTCTAATAATTATTTGGCTACATGTCAATGTACCTTACTTGAAAAAAAAAAAAAAAAAAAAAAAACCATAAACCCAGATGCCTTGATAAAACCGTAATCTTTTAATATATACCCTAAAGCGTATTGACAGGTACAGCAGAAAGAGCTAATTGATGGGAAATCAATTTTTTATGCGGGCAACAGTGACCCCTTGTGGAAGTCTGCAAAACCCCAACCTCTCCTGTGTCAATTTCGAAAAAAGTGATTCAAGCAAGATCAATGAACTTCTTTTGGACGTCGTGCTTTGATGCACAGCTGTAGGTTTGACGGCTCTCTTTCAGTCATGTCAATTTGTGTCTTGTGCTTCAATTCTCTTCATCGAGTTGCATCATTTTCTATTGGCAGGATCTCAAAAGGTTGCTATCCCCCTTGAGATGCAGCCGAGTTAAAGCGTTGGTTAAAAACACCTGATCTGATTTGACGAAAGGTGCAGTTTATTCCTTGAAAGAGCAAGCGGGGATAATTAGCAGCCGTGAACACTTTGATGGAGTTTCAAAGCAAGCAGGCCTGCAGAGACCTTTGTGTGCTGCGAGGACCATGAAGTCATCATGTTGTGGGATGTATTCGCACAAATTGATAGCTGCGAACTCAGCATGCACAGAGGGAACATGCAATTAGGTTTGTGAAGGTGCTAGCATGCTGGAAACAGACCCTCTGGGGTTTCTACCATTTAATGAGGCAAAGGGGAATCGAGTTTGTTTTTCTGTTTAACACAAGCTGAGTGATGTATAAACTAAAAACACCAGAGATTCCAGGGTATGCATTTTTATTACCGATTTTAAAAAAAAATGCAAAAAAAAAATATACAGGCAGTTTAATAAGTATAACAGATGAAGTAGTTTACATTTCTCCTTAAGTGGAGGTTGAAGGTTTTGCTGAAAGCTTAACTGCTGCAGAATCATGCTTTAATGTAACCTGAGATCTACGGCAGCTGTAAATCACACAAAATATACAATTTCACTTACAGCTGAGCCTGAGATTTATCTCTTATGCATAGGAAGGTCTCCAACTAAAGCAGCATCTTAGCATGTAACCGCGTGTTTGCAAAGCTGTAATCAACCGATCTCAATCACAGTGTTTTAAGGCTAAAAATATCCAATCAATAAGTAAGAGGTGGGTGAAGGAAATCAGTTTTTTCTTCTCTCTATTTTCCCCCCACTTAGTTTGCACACAATTCAGACTGTAGCTGAAGTGAATGAAGTATTTTACAAGTGACTTTGGGTTTATGCTTCTCCTTAAGCCTTGAAGTTCTGAAAAATCTCAGCTGCATCCAGCCAAGTCCTGAAGCAGGCCAGGCCTCGGTCTCGGATTTGCTTCCTGCCCTTATCGGTGATCACCTCGCCGTTCTCCTTCACGATCACCAGCTTGGGAACTGCTGTGATTTTGTAGCGCTGCTTTAACTCACTAAGTGAAACAAGAAAAAAAAGAAAATCGGGTTTTGATCAGAAGAAGTTGATTTTTACCCTTGTTTCTATTGGGTACAACTTTGGTCACATGAACTTTCCTTTTCAAATAAATCCAACTCATCTCAAAGACTCAAACTGAATTTAAAGTTGTGGGTTTTAAACGTTGATATGTTGGTAGATTTTGATTTTCTTGACGAAAAAAAACTAAAGAAAAAGGAAATATCCTGCAAATTCACTGATAAAGGTAGAAAGATTTATTCAGAAAATAAATCTTAATGCCTCAAAGCATATTCCTCTGACCTACGGCAATATTTGTCACTGTGATGTTACTCACGCTAAAACTGGATACAAATTATTTTAAAAGCACTTTTTACTCTGGGTGCTATCTTATGAAATGGGAGGCACAAGCACTTAAAAAACAAAAAAGCTATTTATGTTAGCTGCACCCCCAGTAAGTTTCTATTGCTTACTTACTGTTATTGTAAAAGTGTAACACAGATCAATCTGATTCAATAAAAACTCTTAGTCAGGTAGTTTTTTTTCTGCTTGGTCTACAGACCTGAAGGCAGATGAGAGTGTTTATGTTTTCAAAAGGAAACTAAAGATATGCTATATGTACTTAGTTTGTCTTTAGTTGATGTTAGGTTTGATAGTTTTGTTTTATTGTATCACTTTATTTCTGCTTCCTGAAACAATTCAAACAATTACTATAAATGTGTGATTTTACACACATGTATAAAGTCTGTTTATGCATTACTGTTCACACTAGTAATAATAGTGTAGCCATTAACATCCAGCATAAAGGCCAGGACACAATCAATCTGCAGAAACTGTCTGTCTGCTCTGTATTTAAACCTAATCCCTGACAGGGTGACCCCATAAGTAGTTTACATAAGCTGGAAAAAGCTTTACAGACTGCAGCGTTTAAGCTAATAAGATAAAATTGAGCTTAATTATTTGTTCCTAACCTTCCCTGAGTTAAATTGTTTGAAGTGGTCAGAAACTTACTGCTTATAATCATCACTCCAGGGTAAAGCCAGCCAGTCTCCGTGCATTTCGTGGTAATATTCGACCATGTCATCCAGCGACTTGTCTGAGGAGATGAACACGATCTCAAACTGAGCAGGAGGCTCGCTTTCCTCCACCAGCTCCGTGTAAAAATCACAAAGGACAGGTGTGAAGTCCCGACACGGAGGGCACCATCCGGCAGAGAAGTAAATCCCCACCACTTTGTTCCTCAGCGCTTCCTCGGGGTCCACGAAGTCCCCGTCTTTATTCAGGAGAGTCCGACCAGAAAACACCTCCACCATGTCTGCCAAACTCTCTCTCTCACACACACCTAAACGCAAAGAGTCCGAGATGTTTACAGCGCTGAATGTCGCTTTAGCTCATGGTAGTTCCGTTCAAATGTCAATTTGCTGGGTTACCGAAATGTTTACCTTTCCTTTCCGCAAAAGCTTCTTACAGCCAATCCTCATAATCGCCTACGGACCAATGAGATGACGAGAAGACTGTGGTGCGTTCACGGTCATTATCAAAGTCGGTTTTACACATTGCTGAATCGCTGCTGCTATGATACCAACCTGCACGACCTTTTACAACTGTTTTCAGCAGCTGTTGTGGGCTCCCGAGGGGCTTTTCGCTATGTAACTTCATTACTATACTAAGCCAGATATTCAGGGGTGAGTAGATACATATAAAACACACAAAGGTAATTAAACTTAACCAGGGGTGGGTAATATTTCTTCACAAAGGGTCACATGAGAAATTCTGACTGCTGTGGAACAGTTGAACAGTTGTTTAAAATAATTAATAAACTGTGAATTTAAGTTTTATTGTCTATAGGGAACAGTCGATATCGTAAGCAAAACAATAAATTGTGATAAGACCAACTTTATATTTATAAAGTATATTAAATTTATCAACATGAGTGTTAAATTTTGTTGTTTTTTTGCTTCACCTGGTTCCCAAAAAATAGACTAACTGAGAATGATTGTGTTAGCATACAGCTTGATTTTTTTTTTTTTTTCAATAAATGCCATTACCAACTTAGACTCAAACTGAATTTAAAGTTGTGCCATGAGTTATGCGATGAGAACTTAAGTTCTCATCGTATAAATATTCAGGAATGCTCTCAGGTTTTAACCCCTGAAACCAAAGTTATGTTGTGGGGCTGTGTTCGCCAGTGCACAAACTTACATGTCAACTGAACTTCTGAGTTAACTCCATTGTAAATAGTATAATTTTGTTATTTCATTCTATTTTTTAAACAGAGATAAATGTGAAGATGTAAATCTTATATGAGAGTGTACTGTTTTGACACGATGGTGTGATCCTGACATGAGGATGCCACATCCCCGTAGATGTGATGTAGCACACATCTACGTAGATGCACATCACATCTACTGAAAGGTTAATTAAAAAATGATTTGACTCACTGTTTTATGGCGATGTCATTTTATGTTTTAGATTTAATAATTTATAATTACATTTTGTTTTGTCAAAGTAAAATAATGCCTAAGTTCTGTTGTGCCTTTTAAGCTCTCCTGCAAAGTAATGTACCCGACTTTTCAGTGGATTCAGATCTTAAACAGTTTTCCATGCAGTGTTGGTGAAATGCACATAGAGGTCAGTGTGTTTCTCTTTCTCCCTGCTTCCTCAGCAGAGAGCAGAGGTCATTTGGAAAGAAACCCAGCCATTCTTTTCTTGTCCAGCATTTGTTGGCCATCAGCAAAGTCAAGCTGTTTGTGTCTGGAGCTGAGGAGAGATCTTCTCTTTTTTTTGTTAACATACAATATTTTTTCCTCTGCTGTCATCTCTGGGATCATGACCTCTAATTCCAGTTTATCCAACATGCGACGACTGGTGGAACAACTTAAACTTGAGGCCAGCGTGGAAAGAATTAAGGTAAAAACCAGCGTGGTGCTGTTGTTGTTATCGGCTGTTAGTCTTGTTTCTTTCACATTGTTGCACGACAATATTCTGATTTTATACAAAATATTAGGCTACTTTAGGTGATAAAGCGTCATCAACATTTCATTTTTTT
>CAEGAG010104201.1:0-17244 GCA_903067065.1 Brachyrhaphis terrabensis | reverse complement strand
CTTGGAAGTTTTTGTTATTGTGTTTTGTTTTGTTGGTGAAATGTCCGTCTGAAATAAATTATCAAATCAAATCAAATAATTTACCTCCTACCAAAGTAAGTAAAATGTTGTTTTTTTTCTTGATTAAAACAAAAAAAAAAAGTGATTTTAAAACTGGAAGACAAAACTGGGAGACCCAAACCTGCAGTATACAAACTGTAATATAGTGTAGATAAATAATGCAATGCAGATATTAATAAATGCCTTATAAAGCTAAATTTCACAGTATTACCAGATTTGTGCTCCATGTATAATTGTCAGGTTCTGTGTTTTTCTGTGTATTTATTTCAAGTTCTGTGTCTCTGTGCTCTCAGTGTTGTCCTGTCCTCCCCTTTATTGTTCCCAGGTGTGTCTCGTTCCCTGATTACTCCTCGTGTATTTAGTGTCACTTGTGTCCTGTGTTCCTTGTCGGGTCCTCGTCTATGTTTGCCGTCTGATGTTCGCTATAGTCTGTCCATTCGTTTGCCATGCACTACCTGTTGTGAGCCTCCTGTTTCCGCTCAGCAGTGCTGCCACGGTTGTTGGACTGTTTATTATTTATTAAATCATCACTTTCCATATTCTTACCTGGGTCTCCGGCGTCTGCCTCACCACCTCACACACCATTTCATGACAATAATAACATATCAGTACTGAAAATATTGTCAAGTACTTTTACTCCCTTCATGTCGTTAACTTCTTAGTTTAATCACAGGAAAGATTGTCTAGTTTCATTACAGTAACATTAGAATATGGTGCGACTCAAACAAACATAAACGATGCAGGTAGACATTTCGTCTTCAGCAACAGCAGCTGAGAAAAACTACTTCTTAACCGGTTTTCACACAAATAGATAAAGAAAAGTGTACATAAGGAAAAACATGTTGAGGATTAAAAGGACAATTGAAGAATCAGAAGGTTTGGTAAGAACATCGGCAAAAACTTTGATCCTGGTTTTACTTTGGATGCATCTGCTGAACTAATTTCTATTGTCTCACATCTTGAAATGGAAATACATATTCATGTTTTTGTTTAATCACCGACTGCTCTGTGGATCTTAGCAAAACCTCATTATTATTAATGTAAATGCTGCTGCCTGGCTTCTGACTAAATCCTTCACTTTTTCAAATGTGACTCCAATCTTTATGGAACAACATTGGCTTACAATTTACTTTAAAGTGCAACTTAATAATCTTTTTCCAACTTCATAGACAGGCACCAGATAATGTCAGACGGCTTCTGCACCCATTTATCCATAATAATATATTTTATTTGAAGGCACTTTTCAAGTCATTAGTTTATTGTGAAGCACTTTGTGATTTGTAAAGGTGCCATGAAAATACTTTTACTTATTAACATATTATGTTAACCTAAAAACATATCTTAGATGAAACACGTGTAAAGTAGGTTTCCTTCCTCTGACTTAGCACAACTCTAAAACGAGCACCAAGACTCTCCTGAACGACTCCTGAACCCAAATCCAGGATAAAGAGTTTCAGTGAATTTGGTGTTGAAGGTGTAGAGGTGGATCAGTGTATCTGTTGAAACTCTGTAGAAGGACAGATTCCCAGCAGGACAGTCCACATACACAGCCACTTTGGAGGAGGAAGAGGATGAACTCTTAAAAACTTTTTTACAATCGTGCCAGACAGCATAACCTTCATCTGAGCAGATTAGACTCCAAGAGTTATTATTAAATCCAAACCAGCTGTCATCAATCTGTCCTTTTCTTTGGATTCCCCTGTAACTCAATGATACATAGACCCTCCCACTCCACTCCACCTCCCAGTAACAGCGACCAGTCAGACCATCAGTACACAGCAACTGACACAGATCAAATCTGTCTGGATGATCAGGGTATTGCTGCTCCTCTTCCACAAGTGTCACCTTCCTGTTTTTGTCAGACAGTCTGAGGAATCTGTTCACAGTGTTCAGGTCGACTGTGAGAGGACAGGAATCTGAAAGACAGGAGAAACATGAATCAGCTTGAAGAACTGATCAATAAACTGATCATTTTAATGCCTTGATCATGACTAATAAATAGGTGGTCTGAAGAACTGTAGCAAACAGGTGTTCAGACACTTTATCATAAATCACATGAAAAACACACTTACACTTCCTGAGACCTGGTGTTAACCACTGGACTCCAGCAGGATCCAGCCTGGAAGAGGATAAATATTCACATCAATCACACCAGTGTCTTTTTATGTCATGTATGTGGTTTTTATTGAAGAGTGGGGAAAAGAAAGTCAGTTCTGAAAAAATAGGGTAAATCTGTAGAGATCAACAGTTCAGCTCATCTGTTGACAAGACTACTACTAGTATGCACTAAGTGCAGCTTAGTTTGTAACAATCCATCTATGGCAGTGTTTCCCAACCCTGGTCCTCAAGGCTCACTGTCCTACATGTTTTAGAGGTTTCCCTGCTTTAATGTGCCTGATTCAAAAGATTGCAGTTCAACAAACACCTATTAATCAGTCATCAATTGAAATCAGCTGAACTGAAGCAAGGAAATACCTAAAACATGCAGGGCAGTGTGCCTTGAGGACCAGGGTTGGGAAACACTGGTCTATCGGATACAGCAATCATGTGAGAGAAAGGATGCCAAAATATTGTGATCAAGGTTTGTATTTTTAACTGTATTGTTTTTGGCTTTCATACCATCATTATCACCAAGTTACAGTTAGACATTCAGTTGTTGATTAAATTGTCATGCTGTGTCACGTAATATCAATTTGGTTGGAACCTGGCAAAATGTGGAAGAAAAGCAATACTTTAACAAGATGCTTTAGTTTCATTGTGGGAAAAAATTGGTAGAGGATTGTATGCTTTACGTGTAATAACATGTAATTGATGATGCCAGTAATGTAGATTTATCACATTGGCTGATTACAGCTGTATCCAGTATCTATCAATAACACAGTAAAGGTTTCCCTACTTCAGAGTCTCCAGCTTCCAGTCTCCATCGTCCCGTCCAGCTAACAGAAGCTGAGCTCCTGTCTCTCCTGGATGATTGTAACTCAGGTCCAGCTCTCTCAGGTGTTTGGGATTCAACATCAGAGCAGAGGCCAAAGCAGCAAAGCCTTCCTCTGTGATCAGACATCCTGAAAGCCTGCAGACAAAACAAACATAATCTTTTACAGTCCAATGCAAAAACATTTACTAATATTACCCTACAAAAGACTGATGACCTGCCTTCTTAGTTTTATGTTGTTTACTGTGCATTTACATCTGTTTGCTACATGTTTGCATGTCAAAAAAAATTGACAGGCAACTAAAGGTATGATATCCAGATTTCCTGTGTAGGAAAACTTAAACTCCTCAACAAACATGGTCTAGAATACACCACATAATTTTATGACAGTTGAATTTCTCAATGAAAATACCAAGTTACAAATTCTGTCTTTTGTTGCTTTAAAAAAAATTCTGGGGATTTACAGACATTTTATGAATACTTTTATCAGCACATCTTCACTTTTGCTTCATCTGATTTAAAAATTTGAACTAACCTCAGACTTTCGAGTTCACAGTTTGGACTCTTCAGTCCGTCACAGAGCAGCTTCACTCCTGAATCACCCAGGTTGTTGTTACTCAGGTCCAGATCCTTCAGGCGAGAATCCTGAGAGGAAAGAACTGAGGACAGAGCTTCACAGCTTCTCTCTGAAAGGTTACATCCACTGAGTCTAAAGAGACAAAGTAAATACAGAGTATTTTTTATTATGTGTTTAAAGTGAGCTGCTGCAACAAAATCGGTTTCAAAGCAGCATCTAAAGATAAAATAGCTACATCAGATATAAATAACAGTTTTTTATTTATCTTGGTCAGCTATGAACATTTTACAACAGAAAAGATTCAGACATAATGTGACACTGACATAAAATGTCATTATTGGTTTATTATCACTGCCATTGTGTCTCTGAGTTGCTACCTGATGAACTTAGGGTCTGGATACATACAGATTACATCTGGGCTGATGCACTATGGTCTTGATCTTGAAAGATTCCAAATAAGGAGCACAAAGTTGTGCACACAGAAAGAATCAGATCTGTAGTAACTGGCCATGTTGCAAGCAACCTACAACAACTGTGTGCCACTGATTGCACATTGAAAAGTGCTGCAGACCACCTTCTGTTAATGAGGATTTTGCATGTCTTAGTGGCAGACATCATAGAGAGTATTGGAGAGTGAAGTGGTCATAAAAAAATGAAGGCATGGAGTTTGAGGTATAATAATAACACATTTAATTTACATAAGTGTCTCAAAGTAATAAAACACAACAGTAAAAGCAATCTTCTGTCATTTTATCTATGCTGTTTTCTCACATGGTTTTTCAAATAGTTCCCAGAGAAATGCTTCATTATTTTGCTGTTCACTAGTTTATACAACCGATTTGATTTAATGTATCTGTACTTACATAGCTTTGCTGGAGGCTTTGACTACTGACTGCAGCCTCAGTAGAGCATCTTCTGAAGCAGAGTATTTCTTCAGCTCAAACATCTCAAGGTCTTTCTCAGATGAAAGTAGCATGAAGAGCAGAGCTGACCACTGAGCAGGAGACAGCTGGTGAGCAGAAAGACTTCCTGTACTTAAAGATTGTTGGATTTCCTCCACCAGAGACTGATCATTTAGTTCATTAAGGCAGTGGAACAGATTGATGCTTTTCTCAACACACTGATGATCATTGATCTTCTCTTTGATGTACTGGGCTGTGTCTTTATTAGCCGTCAAGCTTTCTTCTGTCTGTGCCACAAGGCCTCCTAAGTGATGCTTATTGGTCTCCAGTGAAAGACCAAGCAGGAAGCGGAGGAACAAGTCCAGGTGTCCATCTGGACTCTCTAGTGCCATGTCCACAGCTCTCTTGTACATTTCTGTCTCTGAGGATTCTTGGTTTTGTTTTCCTAAATCCTTGGATTTCATTTCTTCCTTTACCATCATATTGACTCCAGATTTGATGAAGGTCAGGTGAACATGAAGAGCAGCCAGAAACTCCTGAACACTCAGGTGGACGAAGCAGAAGACTTTGTTCTGGTACAGGCCTCTCTCTTCTCTGAAGATCTGTGTGAACACTCCTGAACACACTGAAGCTGCTCTGATATCGATGCCACACTCTGTCAGGTCTGAGTCATAGAAAATCAGGTTTCTTTTCATCAGCTGTTCATAAGCCAGTTTTCCCAGAGACTCGATCATCTTCTGGTTCTCTGGACTCCAGACTGAATCTGTCTCAGCTCCTTCATTATACTTGATGACCTTCCGTTTGGTCTGCACCACCAGGAAGTGGATGTACATCTCAGTCAGGGTCTTTGGCAGCTCTTCTCCATCATTTTTGTTCAACATGTCTTCCACAACTGTAGCAGTGATCCAGCAGAAGATTGGGATGTGGCACATGATGTGGAGGCTTCTTGATTTCTTTACATGAGAGATTACTATTCTTGCCTGCTTCTTATATCTGAATTTTTTGGTGAAGTACTCATCTTTCTTTAGGTCAGTGAATCCTCTGATCTCCGTCATCTTGCCAACAAACTCAGGAGGGATTCGACTGGCTGCTGCAGGTCGTGTGGTTATCCAGAGGTGAGCTTTGGGAAGCAGCTTCCCTCTAATGAGGTTTGTCAGAAGAACATCTACTGAGGTGGACTTTGTCACATCTGTCAGGATCTCATTTTTTTTTAAGTCCAGTGGAAGTCGACACTCATCCAACCCATCAAAGATGAACACAACCTTTAAATCTTCAAACCTGGATATTCTTTTGGTTTCACAAAAAAAATGGTGAACAAGCTCCACTAAGCTGAACTGCTGGTCTTTTAACAGATTCAGCTCTCTGAACATGAACGTAAAAGTGAACTGGATGTCCTGGTTGGTTTGGTCTTCTGCCCAGTCCAGAGTGAACTTTTGTGTCAGAACTGTTTTCCCAATGCCAGCCACTCCCTTTGTCATCACTGTTCTGATTGGTTCATCTCCTTCATTAAAGGGTTTAAATATGTCTTTGTGTTTAATTGTTTTTGGTTGGTCTGGTTTCCAGGACACTGTTTCAATCTGCCTGACTTCATGTTCATTATTGTCCTTTCCAGAGTCTCTCTGTGTGATGTAGAGCTCTGTGTAGATTCTATTCAGAACAGTGTCATTTTCTTGTTTACCAATCCGTTTAAAGACATGTTGGAACCTCTTCTTCATGCTAGACTTTAGTGATCCTTAAAGAATGCAAACAAAGCAAAATAATTAAAAAAAAAATTTCACTTGTTTTACATTTCATTTTGAAAACATTCCTGTATATGTAGAAATTACACAAATGTTTCTGCTTAATTCATTTTTTATAAGCCATGAAGCAAAACATTTAAGAACCAAATGTTTAAATCATAATGTCTGGCCATAAGAAAAAAAGCCACCTGAATATAATTGAGAAAATATGAGCTTCCTACTGGATGGAAGCTCATATTAGCCACCTGTCTTCCAACTGGCAACAAGTTACTTAACCCCAACTGATGCAATGAATAGCTTCTCATTTCTTAAACAGCCATGTGGAAAGACACATCCTATTGTTGTGGAACAGATGTTAGTCTGTTTTAGAAGGATAAGATCATTGGCATCAAGTAGAGGAAACATCCAAGGAGATCCAGAGATTACTAAAGTTGGGTTAAAACTGTCTAACACATTATTAAAAGAAATGGAAGGAAACAAAACCCTGAATTACTGTAATTGGTGATCAATTAAGTGATCAGTTAAATCAAAGGAAAAGACCAGTAGAAGTCAGATCTATGAATGATCATTTCCACAATGTGAAGGGAACTCACATGTATTGAACAGTAGTGTAGCCATAAGAAAACCTTCAATCAATGAGCTTAACTGGAGAAAACAGCTTTAACTTGTAAGGCAGCATAAAGGTAGGACTCTATAGTGACTAAAGAACGTCAATTGATCTGATGAGTCCAAATTTACTCTCTTCCAGAATGATAGGCACATCAGGGTAAGAAGAGAGGCGGATTAACACTGGAAGTTCACACAGCAACCAACCAGTATGTATAACATTGAAGACAAAGACTCAAATTTGTACAAGTTTTAAGAATTGGACTGTACTTGGCCCAGACATGATCTACACAAATTGGCTAAATATCCTTAATGCCCTCCATGAAAACCAAACTAACTCCAACATAAGGAATAAATTATCAATCTTCCAACATATTAACTCTCCAGAGAAATCATCTTACTGGTTTGAAGACAGTTATCCAGCTCCTTCTGGTTCATCCTTCTTAGGAAGTATTGTGTGATTTTCTCAAAAGCTTTTCTCATTTGCTCTTTATCTTCACCCTCTACACCGTCATCATCATCATAATTCCCGTCTAGAACATCTGGGTAATCCAGAACAATTTGGATCTTCTTCAGCTCATTCTCCACAAAAGTGAAAATGTTCTTTTTAAGCTCCTAAAACAGAAAAAAGATAATTTAGACTGAGATCATTAAGGTGGTGGACCTGAGTGAAGTCTGCCCCCCACCTTCTTCAAATCAGACAAAATTGTGTCAATCAACTCGACTACATTTGTGCTGGTTTGTGCAGCAAAACTTCATTTGTGCTGCTTTGGCTTTGAAAATATTAATGAAAGGTTAAAGGACAAGAGGTCAACCAGCCCCCCTACTTTTATGAAATCAAAGAAAATAGGTGTCAAACATTTGTGCTGGTTTGTGCAGCAAACATTTTTTGTTTGTGCTGCTATCATTCTAAAGATATTAAGAAAAATTTTCTCCAGGGGTCATCAGAGGTCAACCACTCCCCTTTCCCTGCTCACATTTAAATTTATTTATTTATCTGCACAAAATCAGCTTGGTAAAGTTGGTGCTTGTGCAACAAAAAAATTTCATCTGTGCAACTTTGGCTTTTGAAAATATCAAATTAGACACCCATTTTGTCTGATTTGAAGAAGGTTGGTTGACCTTTCATGACCTCTAGAAACATTTATCTTTATCTTTAAAATGATAGCGTCACAAAGGAAAATTTTACTGCACAAACCAGTACAAACGTTTGACACCAATTTGTCTGATTTGAAGAAGGTGTGCGGGGCTACTTTACTAAGGTAAAGTGTGGATACTATATATTTTTCAGTAAATATATGTCATCAGAAACAGATTTAAACCTGCATGAATCATAGAGTAAAAAGAAGACAACTAGCAGGAAAACAGTCAACTTCCTGTCCAAAGAGGGTGGGGCTAAGGTGATGTCACTAATTGTGATGTATGGAAGTTATTCCACCCTGACGAAAGGTCAGATTTTGAGGGTTGCCCACGCCCACATGCTTTGATGCAGTAAAAACCTTTTCATAACTTGAAAAAGTATCAGAAGAAAAATGTGGCACTAATTCCATGACCATTTTATAAAAGCAAACTAGAGGATGCAGGGAAAGAGTGGGAGCCCCATCAGATATGGGAGTGATGTATCCTGAAATGGGACGGGGTCTCCCACAGGTAGTCTGCACTGTATGAAAGGTGTGTATGAATATGAATGTCTCACGACCACGTAACCATGTGTCAACTGTTTGGATTCAAACAGTTTTATGGAAGAGAAAGATGTCTTCCATAAAACATTGGAGATACTTTATGGCTCTTTCTGCTTGATTTCCTCATCCAGGCTAGCGTTTTCCACTAGTAATCGTTTTGTGGTACCAGAAAAACGTGACAGAAGTCTGATGGTCTCTGATTGGTTAGAGTGGAGTCAGAGGCCACATTACAAGAGTGACTCCCTTACAATAATCCAATCCACCATTTGCAAAAACTCACAACAGTGACTGAGTCTGACCAAAAGCCAAAGACTGATCAGAATTTTCAACATGGCTTCCATGTCCTTCATTGCTAATGAAGGACGTTGTGTTTGGGTCACATGCAGTTCACATTGTGCTGACACTGGCATCGCCTGCTAGAGATCTTACTCAGTGGTAATAGAAAACCATCCATACTGTGTAGAGCAGAACTGAGCCAATTCAAACTGCCCTGATAGATGCTTTTGGAAAAGGGCCAATAAATCAGACTGATAATCCACTAATTCACAATTTGTAGGATAGAGATGATGAGATGAACACAACAGACAGAAAGCAGTAAATATACAGACCATAAATATGGATGTTTGATGTTGGACATTCTGATCACTAGAGATTTCTGAGATCTTCACTCTGTGGAGGAATCATAAGACTTTTATCACACTCCTGTTCTCCACACAAAACAGGCAAAAAGAAACAAAAGTTATTTGTAGATCTTGACAGATAATAAAATTAATCCTAAGAAGCAACTTCAACAGATTAGACTTATACTTTTTTCTACACTTGCTTTAACAGTATAAACCATAAAATAGAGAAAAGATTTGAGCCTCATCTGACCAGAACTTCTTCTTCTACAAGAACTCTTTCTATCTTCCCATCATGCTTAGCATCTGTCATTCCTACCCTTAGAAATCTTAACCTGCTCATCCTTCCCATCTCTGTCTCTCTACTTCACCAACCTGTACAAATCATTATTTCCCTCCTTATTGTCTAACCTAGCATATAGGTCACCATTGGCTCTTTGTTTGGACTTTCCACCACTATTTTCACAACACATTGTATCTCCTGATACTCCTGTGTTCTCTCCCACGTCTTCTTTCCTAACTTCTTTATTTTCATATGTTTCTGAACTTTTTTACTCCATCACTAAGTCTCGTTATCTGCTTTACTCCTTCCAGGTGACATACCAAGCACCCGCTTTGGCTGTAGCTGTCCAGACATCTGTAAGCACCTCTTAACTACTAAGACTCTGTCTTAACTCCACCCTATCAACTCAGCAACACTTTCTGTTTTCATTTTCACCATCTGTTCCTCCACTCTGCCTTTGTTCTCATTTTTCTCAGTTTCATCTTATAGACCAGGGGTGTCCAAACTGCGGCCCGCGGTCCATTTTTAATTGGCCCACAAGAAATTTTATAAATAGAATAGAATATGGCCGCACTTCAACTTTTGCTTGAGTGTATTGAACTTCTTAGTTTTAACACCAGGGGGAGCTACTGTTGATCAAGGCAGTTGATCCACCAAAAAGGACAATCACAGAAGAAATTTACCCCAAGTTACTATAAAACCATTTTCTGTGAAGCTCAATCTCTTCTAAGACACAACTGAGCAACTTCAACGTTGTTTAGTTCCCCACACTGTCTGAGATCAGAACTGCTTATCCACAGGCCAACCTTTCCACTAAAAAAGGGAAATATGTGTCTGGATTACATGTCTTTCTGTCGTTGAAAAATAAATCAAGCTATTTGTAACTCGTTTCTTGGTGGATCCTGAAGAAGTGGAAGAGAATCTGCAATTAGAACTCATCCTATAATATAGACCTTATGGTGAAGATCAACCTAACATGGTGAAAAGTTCAAATCTAAAGTGAATCGCAAAATGAAACCCATTCAGGAAACAAGTAAAACATTATAGCGTCTAAAACATTTTCTCAGGTTTGTAGGATAAGTTTTTACCAGGATATAAAACACATGCTAACTGTTAGGTGTGTCTGCAAAAAGAAAAGATGTGCAAAGTGAAAACAAATACAGTTCTGTCACAATAGGAACTACTCCCTATAGACACAAGCAAAGGTGCAATGGAAAATATATTTAAAGTAACCTGGATGTTAACAATAAAACAATAAGGCTAGTTGGATGCTGGTGAAAACATAATGACATCTGGGATTCCTGTATTCACTGATCAGTAGCTGAAGAGGTTAAAATAGTTTTACACAAAAGCAAAACATTTACTAACAACTCACTCATCTGGAGACGGAGGTTGGTCTATTTCTGACAGTTGTCCAGGTGAAAATCTGGAATATGAGTCCTGAGGGCTGCCGTGTAAAACAATCATAGACAGTAAGAGAGATCTTTAAACACTGCTTTACAAATTGCTTGGTGAGGCCTTAAAGTAAGCTACTTTTTGCTTTTTTGAGAGCTTTTTGTCCTTTTGGGAACACCTTATTAACTTAGAACCATTTCAGCTTAAGCAGAAGACCCACAGCTTCTACAAAATATAAATATATTTTTTTATTTTGTTGTTTTTTTTAAGACTCAGATTCTGTTATACTACTTTACATGTGTATATAAAAAATACATGCCTTTTTTCCCTGCTTTTGCTGTTTGTGTCCAACTTAAATCTATATAATGAAAAATGTTTCAATACCAGACAAACATAAATATATAAAGCACTTTTCAAATTTGTTGGAAGGTTAATAACTAAATCATGAATAAACTGTGATTAACAACATTTTCAGGTTCTGTTTTACTGAACAACTGACTGACCTGCTGAATTATTAAATCACTAAAGTTTTTTCTTCTGAGAGCAAAAATGTTGTCATTTGTGAAATGTTGTATATATTGAGATTTTTATACAGATTAATTATACATAGCTCACCTCTTTGAAGGCTTGTTTGATTTAAAATCAATAAGCTCATGTATGGAACTATTCTCACAGAGCTCTGAATCCAGTTCATCTTCATATTGTTTTCTGTAAGTAAAGTTGTTTAAGTGATGTTAATGCCTTTTTTTGGACTGAGTGAAAACAAGTAAAAGGTGGCCGTCTATCTCACCTCTTGGTTTTAGACGACAGAGTTTCTCCTTCTTTCAGCTCCTCCCTCTGATCCATGATGCTGAGTTCACATCCACATCAATCTGCACAGAGTCTTTATATTAAACTGGAGAAGCAAAACAATTCACTCATTAGTACTTCAGCTCAGCAAATATTATTTTCTTCTTCTTCACATTGTTTGTTCAACAATCAGCTAACAGCATTAGACAGTAATACCAGCAAACAGAGAAGCAGGAAGAAAACTGGCAAAAACAACCCAAGAATATTCCTAATAAATATTTAAAAGAAATCTCATGGACTTGCCTGATTTTAAATTTTAACTTTCATATTTGTGAACACACTCTTCAAACTGTTGATAATTATGATTAATAACTTATCATTAACAAAGGCTGCAAGATGTTTTGGTCAAAATAAGTCTGGGCACCATCTGATAATCAGGAATTACTGGCCAAACAACATTCAGTCAGTCAGGTGACGTTTTGCTTTGTTACAAAACAAAACAAGTTCAGGCTCCTCCCAGTTCATTATCTGTGAGGAGGCTGGACTTAAGGCTAGTTTCTGTTTACAATGATCTAACACTTTTGTAATGGGAAAATATTATGTAATTTAGTACAAATAAGAATAAAGAAATAGATTTGAAGAGACCTGGAATAGTTGGAAACTGTAAACCAAGTTGAAGCATGAATTTACAGCAACTGGTTTTTCTCTCTCACCAGTCTGTGATTATTTTTATTCTGCATAAAGCAGCCAATACAAAATCAGAACTGACTTTATTTCCCTCTTTAGTTTAAAAGGGAAATAAAGAGGGAAAGCATCAACATGAGCAGTTATCAGTTAATTTCAGACATTAAAAAAAAAATTGTTTACTGCTGACCAAAGTAAAATAATCTCACACTTTTATCTATTTTTTTTGACTTTATCTTAATGTAGTTATCCAAAGCGCTGATATAATACAAGTATTATATACATTAAACTGTTATGTTTAATGTATGCAGATGCTGGTAAGCATTTTCTTCTAGTTTGTGTTTTAACCATTGTGTCTCTCCAATCCAAAGATACTGGCAAAAGTAGGTATTTTCCTGTTGTATGTCCTGAAAAGCTGTGTGGATGTGAATTAATGTGTGAGCAACTGACAACCTCAATTTCCCTATGGGATTAATAAAGTTTAACCTAACCTAAAGATAATTACAAGAAATAAACCTGCAAAAGACAAGTTAAGCATCAAAGAGGCTCTTATCTTACCTTAAATTTTTATTCTGCATAAAGCAGCCAATACTGCTTCACAGCGAAATGAAATGTGAAAGAGTTTGATAAAGAGATATAGGGAAGTTCTGCGTCTCAGGGGTGGGGACAGTTTACCTGTCATCAGAGGTGGATTCTCACCTGTGAGGGAGGTGTTTAAGTGCTGCTCATTGTTTCTAAGTGGACCGGCCTTTGTAGAAAGAAACGTCATGAAGCTGCTGTTTTTAGAGACTGCAGGTCTCTAAAAAAGCTGTAAAACTCCTGCTAGACGCATCTAAAATGAGCTTCATGTTCTGCAGATGCTGGTTAGCATTTTCTTCTAGTTTGTGTTTTAACCATTGTGTGTCTCTCCAATCCAAAGATACTGGTAAAAGTATTAAGGCTAAATTTTATTTCCAGCCAAACATGTTGGTTGGCACTGTTTTTTGCAAGACCACTAAACAATCTCAAACAAATTCCTTTATTGTAGTATTTAGTGTCAAATTCAATTAAGTATTTTTGAATTTGATTAAAGTAGATTTTCACAACTGAACCTGCTGCATTCAGGTACAGCTGGGACATCTTGTTGAATATTAAAACGCATCCAAAGTCATTTAAACATACTTTATTATGAAATACAGGCACACTCTTATTTAAAAATCTGTAAGCATCAACATGAGCAGTTATCAGTTAATTTCAGACATTAAAAAAAAAATTGTTTACTGCTGACCAAAGTAAAATAATCTCACACTTTTATCTATTTTTCTTGACTTTATCTTAACGTAGTTATCCAAAGCGCTGAACCTCTCTCCTCAAACTCCCTTCACTGAAGATGTATGCATGGCCTTGGTATCACCTGGAGTATTTCTCCCCCTTCTCCTGGTCTGAGTATCTTTTTTAACTCCCCAGCAGTGTCTCAGGTGATCCTTCTGGTCATCACACTATCTGCTCTATTATTTTCTGTTGGACAGTTTTCTCTGACCGGAAGATAAAGTCACAGGCTCTTACTAGGCTTTTCCCATCCTAAGAGTTTATATTGTCTTAGGTTTGAAGATTTCTTTCACTGTACTTCTTTCCTGCACTTCAGCTAATAGCAGCTCAACATGTTCTGATTCATAACTCCCTCGCTAACAAGCATATTTTTTTTCTTTTCACCTAAAAAAATTATCATAACTTGTGAAGACTTATAAAGCAGACATTTTCAACCATTACAGTTTTTTATTAGAGATATATAAATTATTACACATTGATAGATTATTTCAAAGGTAAATAGTTCAGATGGCAAAAATCCTAATTAATTTAACAGCAAATAAAATAACCTGGACTTGTATTGCACTTTATCAAGTACACAGGACCCCAAAGACCTTCAATTTACATTCACCCACACATTCATGCTGATGGCAGGAAGCTACTGGATAGTAGCTGCCTGGAGGCTCCAGGCTCAACCAGGCTCTCTAACCACCACCAGCAGACAGATGGTCAGAGGGCACAAGGACACAATGAGACAGGCAGACGGAGCAGTGAAGAAGCGCTTACGGGACGAACTCCTACCATTGTCCCAGCCATTCATTTAATATCTAATCAACTTGGTTAAGTTAGAAATTACAAATTTAATTAAATAGTCATATTTCTGCTAAAAAACAAGTAACAATGTTATCCCAGTTGCTTCAGTGCTGTAAGAAAAACAAGAAGACATCAGTGAATGATTCTGGCTTTGGGCCTTAATCATTCTGAGAGTCAATATTTTTATGGCTTAATTAAGTGATTAGTAATTACTGTATAGCATCCATGGCAACAGGGATTGAGTTCATCCAAGTTAACGGTGAAGAAAATGTAGAGAACCATAACACTAAAACTAAGAGATGTAAAGAGCCATAATTATGTGATTCTACCAAGTATTAAAAAAAGTTTAAAGGGAAATGCTTTTGCAAGATAACTGAGTTTATCTCCTATTAGTACCAAAATATATTTGCAAGTATTTATATTACTGTTTAATCTGTATTTTGCACTGTGTCGTTATTGTCATATTAGCATGTTGTGCACTTCAAGAAAAAATAGATCAATAATGTAGATAGCATAACTCCCCACAATAAGTCACAAACAAAATAAGACGAACTGTAGTTGAGAGGCTCTCAGACTATGGAACACTTTTCATTTGGACTTAAGATTGGTGGACTCTATGGGTTCCATTTTTTTATGTGCTTTTCATTATTTTTTCTTGTTTTATAAGCATTTTTGGCTCTTTGGTTGATGTGTTAGTTTATTGTGAAGAACCTATTAATTTTTATCTCCTGAAAGGTAATATGTAAATTAAATTTTATTTATGTGTCATGTTCCGTGTTTTTCTGTGTACTTATTTTGAGTTTCTGTGTCTCTGTGCTCTCCGTGTTGTCCTGTCTCCCCTGATTACTCCCAGGTGTGTCTTGTTTCCTTGATTGCCATCAGTGTATTTAGTCCCACCTGTGTCCTTTGTTCCTTGTCGGGTCCTTGTCTGATGTTTGCCAGTCGTTTGTCTCCTGTCCAATCGTGTCCCCAGTTGCTACCTGTATTGAGCCCTAGTTTCCGCTCAGCAGTGCTGCCTGGCGTTTTGGACTGTTTGTTGGACTAGTCATCATTAAATATCATCATTTTTCACTATAAACTGGGTCTACAGCGTTTGCCTCACCACCTCTCACCGCACCGTTCATGACATTATAATCTGTAAAAATACAGCAGTTATGTTTTTTTAAAGAAAGTAACAGGAAAAAAATGAAAACAGTCAATATTATGTTCATCTGAAAACTTACATATTGAATAAAACACATGTAAAGTTGTCTGATAACTCTAAAATGAGCACCAAGACACCTTAGTACGACTCCTGAACCCAAATCCAGGATAGAGAGGTTGACTGAATTTGGTGTTGAAGGTGTAAAGGTGGATCAGTGTGTCTGATGAGACTCTGTAGAAGGACAGAGTCCCTGCAAGATAGTCCACATACACGGCCACTTTGGAGGAGGAAGAGGATGAATGGATAAAAGCTTTTTTTTTGCTGTTGCTCCAAACAGCATAACCATCATCAGAGCAGATTAAACACCAGGAATTATCATTAAATCCAAACCAGGAGTCATCATTCTCTCCCTTTCTTTTGATTCCCTTGTAATTTACTGATATGCAGACCCTCCCACTCCACTCAACCTCCCAGTAACAGCGACCAGTCAGGCCATCAGTACACAGCAGCTGATAGAGATCAAATCTGTCTGGATGATCAGGATATGGCTGCTCTTCTGCCACATGCGTCACCTTCCTGTTTTTGTCAGATAATTTGAGAAATTTGTTTATGGTGTTCAGGTCGACTGTGAGAGGACAGGAATCTAAATGACAAGACAAACATGAATCAGTTTGAAGGACTGATCAATTAACTGGCTATTTCTTAACAGCTTCATTATGACTAAGAAATTAGTGGTGTGAACATTTGGCGATGATTTAATGCGCTACTACCATAAATCAAATGGAAAACACACTTACACTTCCGCAGACCTGGTGTTAACCACTGGACTCCAGCAGGATCCAGCCTGAAAGAAGGAGACAAGAGATTCCCATCAGTCTTTTATCATGTATATGATGAAATTACATTGTGATAGCTTTCAGTGATATCACTAACAGATGTTTCAACATTTTTATTTAGCCACAAGTACAGTTCTCAACAGGAGAAAGCCAAAACAAAAACTATAACTACTCACTGAGTCACATACTGTTTGCATTAAACTTACATGGACACTCATAAGGAACAAAATACTTCTAAGATGGATATTTCAATAACTTGGGTTTGTTGCAGAACATTGAAGAAATAGCAAGACATGGGTCTATCTGAGGTTTCCCTACTTCAGAGTCTCCAGCTTCCAGTCTGCATCATCCTGTCCAGCTAACAGAGGTTGAGCTCCTGTCTCTCCTGGATGATTGTAACTCAGGTCCAGCTCTCTCAGGTGGTTGGGATTCAACATCAGAGCAGAGGCCAAAGCAGCAAAGCCTTCCTCTGTGATCAGACATCCTGAAAGTCTGCAGACACACAGAACACACATAAATCTATCCAAAGCAAAAGCAACTTGTATAAATGCCCTGTAAATGACTGAGAACATTCCTGCTTATTTTTAATTAGCAATTTTCATAGTGGTTTGCACTTTACCACTGACTACAATAAATTCTTAGTTACAAGTAGTTTATTAAAGGTGTTTTGTCTCAATAATATATCTTTATAATCAAAAATGATTCTAAAATATTTGTGTTGACTCCATCCATTGCAAAGCACCAAATACTTATCATAAATTCCACCACAAAAGGAGGTCAATATGATCCCTTCTTCAATAAGTTATTCATTAGGCCCGAGCAGCTAAGCGCTGCGAAGGCCTATTGTATCTGTACTGTTTATTATTATTAGGCCCGAGCAGCTAAGCGCTGCGAA
>CAEGAG010104159.1:0-11431 GCA_903067065.1 Brachyrhaphis terrabensis | reverse complement strand
TACTACAAAACAAATCCTGCTCTGGGAAGGAATGTGGACATAAGACATGGTGGAGAGAGAAGACTTTCTTTTTAACTGTCTTGCTCTTTTACTCAGTGTGACAGTTTGAATGAGTGACTTCTTTTTTATTGGTGTTGATCTTTTGGAAGGAAGGAACATCCCTGAGAAGCCGATGACATTTCTCTCAAGTATATTAAAAAGTGATCAAAATATTAAACTGCATAAATCTCCCTTTGAAAAACAGTTCCAGGAAACTATTCCATTTTCTAAGACTGTTTATTTTAAAAGAAACAACTTCCAGAAAATTTCTGTGGAACCTCTCGTTCGTAACATTTAATCCTCCAAGCTTATGTAACATAACAGAAACATCCGCTTGTCAGCATATTTTTAGACATTTTAAGAATCATGCAAAGGAAGGAAGTGGAGACCTCCGAGCCCAGGCTGTCAGGCTCCCAAAGGATAACACATGTTTGACGAGGAACAACATTTAGGGATCAAAAGTCAGTTCTCACAGTAAACAGAACAAAGCGATATTAGTGTTCACATACGGTTCCTCAAATTTTCTAACAGCAACACTTAGCACTTTATGTACAGTTGTCCAAGTATACCCTTTTAATGATTTACATTTTAAAATGTCATTTTTATTGATTTGAATCAACATGTAAAAATTTAAAGAAAATAGATAATCTACTTTAACATGAGATAGGCAGTTTTATTTCAAATCAATTGATATTTTCTGTACAAGCAGACTTTCTTGTAGAGTCACATGTATCAATTGTTACAGGGTTGAAGGCAGGTTTCCTGTTAAAAGTTCATATGAAAATAGCAACAGAATGTGGAATCTGTGTGTCTGAAAGCCTAAAGTAAATCAACAAATTGCAGCCATGTTAAATCATAAAGCTTGATTTATGATTTAGTAGGAGTAGGAGCAACTCCTACTTGCTCAGGAAGTAGGAGTTCATCGTTTAACTGGTGGGTTGGCAGTTCGAACCCCACTCCGTCCATGTTGTGTCTTTGGACAAGACACTTCTCCAACCTTGCCTGCAGGTGGAGGTCAGAGGCACCAGTAGTATGGTTGTTGTGTGCAGGACAGTGGTGTTGCTGGTGGATTGGTGTTTGTGCTTCCTTACCTCCAACAAGGTGGCAGACTGAGTGATATGTTGCTGCATATCACTTTTGCATTTCACCTTAAATGTATATATCTTAAAGGAGAAGACTGATGTTTATTGCAGTTATTTTAGAACACAGTAAAGTAGCTATGTTACCTTCAGTTGTTATGAAAATCATGTATACATCAAAAATAACATGACAATTTTTACTGGGCATCGTAGCTGTATCTGACACCTTGGTCTCTCTAAGAACTCTTTCTGACACTCCTCCTTCTGCACATCACAACTGTGCGTCTCCATTATACTATTTACAACTGTATTGCATCATCACGACCAATAATGGTTTTGGTGTAAAAAAAATATATATATATTTTTTGTTGCCTTGTTGCTGAAATGTGATATGCAGATTAACTTGACTGATTTTTATTAAGCATATTTTCTAAATGTCATTCACCTCAGAAACATTGCAAACTTCGGCCTGCACCTTCTTTCACAAAAGCAGAAAAACTTGTCCACTGGTTTTGTCTCATCCAGACTTCATTACTGTATTATATTATTACTGTATTGTATTACAGTAAAAATTATACAATATAAATTTTATAGGATAAAAGACACTGGTTGCACTTTTGCTTTGCAGCGAGGAGGACCTGGGATTTTTCTGCATGGAGTTTGTATATTCTCCCTGTTCATATGTGGGTTCTCTCCAGGTTCTCCAGCTTCCTCCCACAGTCCAAAAACATAACAGTCAGGTTAATTGATCTTTCCAAATTCTCACTAGGTGTGTGCATGGTTGTTTGCACAAATCCACGCTACCACTGAGAGGCCTGCAAGAATGGCTACAATGGTCTGTTTACTAATATCTGAAAACACACACACAATATGAATATCAATAAATATGTGGTAAAATACTGTTCTCTGGCACCCATAATATCTAAGCATGTCTGTTTTGTTTTTCAAATATTTTAAGATTTTTGCTCAATCATTTCAATTGCCCATTGTCTTTTTCAACCAACAATGAAGTTAAGAGCAATGGTATTCATTACCATCAGCCCACCTCACAGTTAAAGCTGGCTAAAAATGTTTGTTTGGAAATCCTGTCTATGATGATCTGTTAAATTTCATCAGATTAGATGTAATGTGGAAATGACTATTCTGATAGATCTCAATGTGAAACATTCAGAAAGAGTTTTCATACTACCTTCTATCTGCATGTATTTTTGTGGAACTCCTGCCACTGTTGCGTCACAACAGGGACACAAGTACCTGATATTCAAAAGATTAAACCAACCTTGTGCTTTTGGCATGTCTAATCCTTTACTAAAAGGGATACAAAAACTGCAAGCTGACATTTTTGCATTCCTCACATACATTAGTTTAAGAAATTTTAAGAATTTTTGCTAACCTTTAATGCTTTAGTACCATCCATCACCACTTGCAGAGCCTGTGTTGGAATTCTTTGGCTTTTCTATTTGCCTTGTAGGCAAAATACCTCCCATCAATACTTTTGTGTTGACTTTTTCCAATAAAGACCCATCCTTATTCAGGTCACCCACTGTACAGAGTAACATGTACACTCTGGTGCCCGACTGAGTGGAGAGGAGGTGTAGTTAATCTGCCAAATTCATTCAGTTCAATTTATTTAAATAGTGCAAATCATATGTTTATAATGGAAAAAGTTTTAAGTTGTTAGGAAGCCACGGTTTTAGGTTCTGTGTGGTGTTTTGCAGTGCAGTGTTTTATCTGTCCACTTTTCACAGTTTCCCACCAGAGGGAGCCCAGGAACTGCAGCTTAACTGTAGCGCTCCTGCAGTCTTCAAAGCCCTTGTCAATGATATCCTCTGCGACTTCCTGAACGTCCCTGTGTTTGTTTATTTAAACGATATTCTAATCTACTCCAAATCTCTGGCTGAAC
Source organism: Brachyrhaphis terrabensis (assembly GCA_903067065.1). NCBI lineage: Eukaryota > Metazoa > Chordata > Actinopteri > Cyprinodontiformes > Poeciliidae > Brachyrhaphis > Brachyrhaphis terrabensis. The sequence goes on along the minus strand of CAEGAG010104159.1, from coordinate 8,410 downwards.
ACCAAAAACATGTCTGCCTAGTCTTTCAAAGGCAGAAAATTGTGAGTTCCGCAAATCATCTGTAACATTTCTGGGCTACATCCTTGAGGGTGAACATGTTTTCACAGATCCAGAGAAGGTCAAAGCAGTCCTTGACTGGCCTACTCCACAAACTTGCAAACAGCTACAAATGTTCCTAGGATTTGTCAACTTCCATCATCGCTTCATCAAAAACTACAGTTAAACCACAACCCCATTAAAAGCCTTCACTTCCAGATTCCTTTCTCCTGCTCACCCAAAGAAAATGCAGCTTTCCTCGAAGTCAAGAACCGCTTCTCCCAAACACCCATTGTCATACAGCCCAAGCCCCAGAAAGAGTTCATCACGTTCTGAAATGGGGGTTGGAACTGTCCTCTCCCAACATTCAGGTTCTAATGAAAAACTTTGCCCTTGTGCTTTCTTTTCCCGCAGACTTTCCCCTGCTGAACGTAATGATGATGTGGGGGAACTTCTTGCTATAAAGGAGAAGCGGCACTGGTTGGAGAATGCTGAACATCCATGTTGGTTCTGATGAAAAATCAGCCAAACGACTTAACTCTGGTCAGTCTCGCTGGTCCTTGTTTTTCTCTCTCTTTAATCTCTGCATTTCTTATCACCAAGGTTCCAAGAATATCAAACCACAAGCCAGATTCTTAACAGTTCTCCCCCAATGACTAAGACTATACTCCTATTCCCATCCATCTTCCACATTCGGTACAGAACTTACGTCCCCCACATCTGTCAAAGGCCATTTCATCTATTGGATCCATTGAGCTAAGTTTTCCACACATCCTGGCATCAGTCACACCATCACCAACTGTCTTTTCTCCACAACAATTCTAAGGAGTATGTTCTTGTCTATCCCAATTGCACCCATAACAAAACCTCCCATAGACCTCTAGCCGGACTCTTTCAACACTTAGCCATCTCCAAATGACCCTGATCCCACATCACAGTCAATTTTGTCACTGGACTTCTGTTTCCCAGATCAAGCTTGTTCAGACCAGCACATTGTGCCCCCCTTCTGAAACCCTTCCACATACTCGGGACATTGAGGGACACTCAGCTTACGACATAAAATGAATCGTTGGCGGGTTTGTGGATGGCAGTACCTCACCAAATGGGTGGTCTACGGTCCAGAGGAACGCTCCTGGGTGCCCCAATTTTTCATTTTGACTCATTCTCACATTACTGCCTACCAAGATTCCTTGCCATCTCCTTCTTCTGGGGTACCAGGTTGCGGGGGTGATGTTCAGGGGTAATGGGAGGTGATGTTGGGAATTACATAGATATCCAGACCAACGTTTTATCTTTCTTTATGATGACAGAAGACTAGGGAAACTTTGAGCAATTTGTGAAGAGATGTTCTTTGAAAATTTATGACTGCTTCAACTAATGTTTTTTTTTTGTCTTTTAGTCATGGCCATGACACTAGTCTCCTTTTCCTTATGCTCCACTTCCTCTGGCCAGAATCCAACTCCAATAAGAGCAGTAACACCAATGACAGTATCCATTCATTGTTGGACTATTCATGTGTTGTTTTTCTCCACAACAATCCCACTTCCCTTTTGGCTTGAGTGTTTTGTTTTCATTTTTATTTTAAGTAAAATAAATGGAAACTTCCCTAAAAACAAATGGTTACTTAGGTTTTTTGACAAGTTATAAAATTAGCTCTTTTTAAAGCCTTTAGATCCAAAGATCACATGGAATCAGGTGAGTAAATGTTTAGGAATGTTTTGATCTATTTAAAAAAGCCAATCGCATGGAAATCCTTAATTATCTGACAATTTACAATCTTCATATGTTCACTTCAGTTATCTATAAAAAGACTGACTCATCTTGTGAAAAAACTGTTTGTTTCAAACTTCCTGAGGGTCTGATTCAGTTGAAAACACTAAGCCAAAAAAAATCCTTCCACTTTCAAAGAAACTTTGGTTTTGAGAGTCAATTGTGTCTGATGTTAAGAGCCGGCTTTCATGTCTGCTGTCTACAGGCTTTTTATGTGTAAATATAAGAGTTTCCCCCTTTTCCCTGTGTCGACACGAGCAAAGTGAGTGCAGTAAAAGGCTTTAAATAGAGCTTCCATTTGACGACTGGTAGCCTCGGGTCTTGTTTCTGCGTGACACTATCGCCCACTACAAAAAACCTTCCTTTTTCTCTCTGGAGGACATAAACAACAGAAAAGAAGGTGGAGCTTGAAGCAAGGGAGGATGGACTGTGGAAGAAAAAAGGCGTCTTGCTTTTCTCGTAAAACCAACTCAGATATTTGGGGCAGGAGGATTAGCCTGTGGCTCTTAGAAAAAGTCTTGGTAGCTTCTTAGCTGTGGCTCTTCGGTGCTAATCAAAAGCATTGCAATGGTAAGCTTTTTGCCAGGATGAAGTAAGGCTGAATGTGCAACCTAACAATAGTTGGGCAAAACCCCTCAGCTTGTTGCTCCCAACTCACTACTGCCAGTGTCAGCCCATTTGTGTGAAACTATGGGTTTCAATGATTAGCTGCATTCATTGAAAACCAACATTACATATATATATATATATATATATTTAATGATCATAAATATATTAAACCATGGCGGGACAATGGGTTGGTCTGCATTCTCTGATCAATCTTCCTGTAGTCTTGTCAGGATTTGTAGCTTTTATGCATTAACCTTTCTGAGGGATTTTCACCCAGCAGATGTTTTGAGCCTAAGGGCCTGTTTATCAGGGTGAGGGGTAACTTTATTCAGGGCTTCAAACCTTCCAAAGAAGTTGTTGAGCTCATTAAAGAAGCTAATGTCATCTTGGCAGGGTGAAGATGTAGTTTTATAATTAGTGACAGACTCGACACCCTGCCACAGCTGTCTGGTGTTGTTGGGATCATGAATGAAACCTTGGATCTTTTGACTATAGTCATGTTTTGCTGCCCTAATGGCTCAATTTAGATTGGCCCTTGCTGCTCTAAGCGCAGTCGCATCACCAGATTTTTTCGTATCACCACAGCATTTTGTTCCCTCAATCTTGTCCTTAGTCCTTAGTCACCCAAGGTTTCTGGGTGACTATTGACTTTAATAATATGCCTAAAACAAGCTTTGTTTTCATGATAGTGTTATTTTTAGCTTAAAGCTTTGCTGTGTCCATCGCTTCTGTAGAGAGAAGGAACTAACCCCTTATTTAGACGAAGTCTTTCATTAAATTACTCGATAATGATGGAGGTTGTTGAAGCACTCTTTTCCCACTCATATGGGTTCTTCTGAGAAAAATACAATTTAACCAGACACTTCGAAGAAGCCCTGATGTCAGGGGGTGATGTAAGAAACAGTGTGTGTTAACACACGCTAGAACCAAACATTTTGTCATGTCTACTTGCACCTTCGGCAGAACTGAACTTGAACTACGAGATCACTGATCACAAAATTGGTTAAATGGAAGTGCATGACCTTGTTTAGCAGTGACATCACAGACAAAAAAATGTAATAGAGAATAGAGACAAATGAACAGACTGAAAAATATAACTAAAAAAAAACTAAGATTTTTTCCATGCTCCTCAAAGTACACAAAAAATTTATTTTGATTTTGCACGATAGATCCCCTTTAAATGACAGAATAGTGCAACATGATTTGGAATACTTCAAATATTTTTATTTTATTAAATCAATAGTATTCCGTACATAGTGCTTATTTGATTTTTTTGAAAAGCAAACTTTATTTTCAGTTATAGGTAAACATGTTTTTGCATCACTAAGATTTATGCAGTCTAAGAGCGCTATGCAGGGGGCTTAAAGGACACTCGCACACATTTGTAAGGTTGTTTTATTTGATGCAAGAATATACCACTTCCTGATTCTCTAGCATCATCCCAAAACATCACAGAGTACTAAAGGGAAATAGAGGGAGAGTGAAAGAGGGAGAGGCACATGTTCTCAGAGCGCATTGTGGAGAGGAATGCCATTGAATTTGGGTGTTTCTTTTCTCCTTCACCAGCCTCTTTTGTGTGGCGGCTAAGGAAGTCCATTGTACAGGCAGACACCCTGAGAAAAAAAAGGCGAGCTTGGAGCGTTGTCTCACGGTGCTTCGGCAGTGATCCAGTCCAAAAAAGACACGGATGAAGTTCTGCCTTCGGAAGCAGCCGGCCTGAAACAAGAGACAATGCCACGGAGCAACTTTGAAGAGCAGCAACAATTAAAAATGCAGCTTCACTACATTAATTATGCATTCATGCTTTTGTCTTCTTTTGGCTTTTTTTAAGGAGTGACAGAGCTGTGGGCTTTAACATTCAACAGGTCTGAGGCAGAGAGAGATTACAGTGAAAAAAAAGAAAAGATGCAAATGGTTCACCAGATGCTGTTGTTCAAATGGATGGAGTGAAAGATGTCCGTTGGCTGGTGAGTTTTAGGGGATTATTCCCACTAACAGGAACCTGTTCAATTAGAAATACAGAACAGAGAATTGAGCCTGACTGAAAGGAAAGACAAACCCACAGCAAATAAAAAAACAAATTGTTGAGAGTTAGGTTTATTTTGCAGAACATGTTGCTAGGAAACTCAGAGTTACAGCTCAGGGTTGCACTTTACAGACTCTTTCTTCGAGACTTTTTTCTCTCTCCTCTCCTGACTGCAGGCTCAACATGAATAAAGAAGCTTTCAGAAGGCAGTGAGGTCAATTTTTGCTGGTGGGCGGTTCTGTCAGGTAGATGTGTTATGCTTGAATTTGTCAACAAAGCCCTCCAATTATCCTCAAATGGACATTTACTTCAGGGAAAACACCTGTGTAATATGATCAGATTTGTCTAATCTACTACAAATCCAAATAAATCTAAGGCACATGTGTCAAACTCAAGGCCAAATCTGGCCCTCAGTAGCTTTTTATGTGGCCCTCTCGACTCCAGACTCCAAATTACGTAAATCGGCCACTTCAGTTTTTTGCAATTCCACGATTGCAAAAATTCATACAAAATTAACAGATTCCTGCATTGTTTTGCGTTAATGCATAATTTGGAGTTTATTGCAAATTTTACGAAAAAATTGTCAAAAACATTGGATTTAAGTGACTGCTAACTTACACCTGCAGGTGGCAGTATTTCTCACTTTTACCTGTCCCTGCTACCACAGTCTGATTCTGTTTGATGTGGCAAGTAACGAGACATTACATTTAGACATAAGTGCAAATATTGTAAAATTTAGTATTATTTAATTTAAAAAAGCAATTTATCAAAATATTTGAACAGTTTGGTTTTTATCAATACATTCTGCCATAACCAGCCCATAAGGACATTCGTGATCTTGTTATGGCCCAAATTGAAAATGAGTTTGACACACATGATCTAAGGTATTGATAAATGTACTTCTCAAGTGCCTAAAGAAACCTTCTTTTGTTGTTATCTTATTCTTTGTCATATTGAGAATAGATTGTTGGTCAGGGATGTGGTATTTAACTTTTTCCATATTGAATATTTATGCTTCCTATATATGTCTTAAAAAGTTAGAAAATAGAAAAACCTAAAATTTTTAAAACAGTGTTGTAATTGAGTACATTGCCCAAAATATTTAAAAAACTCTGTGCCTGGTCTTGCCTTCTTATCCAATTCCACTTGAAAAAAACAAATAAACTAGATTCTAGCACAATCTGGGCTTTCTCCCATTCACTTGAATTCTCTCTGATAGATTTTTTTTAACGGGCTACTCAGGAAACAGAAGGAGAAGTTGTGAACATTGTTGTTGATTTTCTGTGCTGTTTTAGAATTGCAGTCTGCCTGTAGTTTTATCAATGGCAGCATAGGAAGTGAAGGAAGTCGTTCAGTACTTGTTGGTCACGCTTCCAAATACTTAACATTAACAGCTGCCTAGTTCTGCTCAGCTCTTCTCTCTTCACAGTGGAGGATGGTTGTTAATAGTGCAGGAAATATCCAGTAAGCTTCATAGCGTCAAACATATGCAGAACATATGACAAACATCATAGTGATTGGTTAAAATGTAAAACTTCAACACAGCCCCCCTGGAATCAAACGTTTCTCAACAGCCGAGAGTAATGTGCCTCAGTGTTTGTGTTCCCTGCAGCTATCATGGTGCAAAATAAACTCTGTGACATATTGTATAGAAACATAAAAGTAAATGCTCATTTCCAGAGGGACACTAGGAAATGAGTGTCATCAACATATGAGTTTTTAAACACAGCATAGAATGAGCATTTGCACATCAGAGAAAAGATAAGAAAAACCTAACTAAAGCAAAACAAGCAAACACAAATCAACAACACCTATTGTTATGTATTTGCTAAAACAATACATTATTCAATGGTACTATTTTGTGTTCTACTTTTAGCATTTCATTTTTATCTACTCACAAAATGAATCTACTCTAAATAGATAAAAGAAAAATTAAGGTATTGTAATTTTGGGAAAACTGATTCTTACGAGCAGAGCAAACCTTGCCACAGACACCTCCCTCCTTCCTCACCTCCAATCAATTCACAGAGGTCATGTAGCATAAAAATGGACCAAACATCATTACACACCCACGTCACTACACCCAACACCCCCTTCCGGAAGTTGTAGGCCAGACTCTGGGACTGGTAACAATCTGCTAGCAGATTCAAAGCCCTGCAGGAACTTTATTGACTATATATGGATTTTGAGTCACATCAGACAAGGTTGCATCCATTTTTTGGTTGCACGGCTCAAGTTGATAATCGACCACACTAAGAGTGAGAGATCACATCTCAAAAATGAAAAAATAAATAAATCACTTAGGGCAGACTTCAACCAGCATAGCAAAATTTGTCATTCCCTTACTGATGTCACTGGCATTTCTAGGTCCTGCATGTTTTTGGTAATCTCTCAGATTTTTGCATTAAAAGTGGGATTGTATAAATTCATTGTGGGTTTGGAGATGTTGAACTGTCACTTATTAATGTCACAAAGTAAATACTAAAGAATACAAAGTCAATGACACAATTCAATGGATTGTCCACTGACTCTACATGCTACAAGGCTGCAGTTCAATAACTGCATTTTCATTACAAATGTGCTCAAATCTTTGTCTAAATTCTGCTAATGTAAAAACAAAACAAAAATTTTTTTTTTTTTTGCAACTGCGATTAAATAACACAGTTGTTCACGTGTAATTAAAAGAAATGTGAACAATGTTGTTCATGCGATATGTCATTTTAAATCATGGGAGCGACAGATGTAAACACTTACAAAAAATATTTTTGTAAAATATATTGGCGCTGGTGCTCGTCATCTATCGTCCATCAGAGGAGACGTCAGCGTCTTACTGGAGCGGCTACGTATGCAGCATTTTGGGGAAATTATAGTTGGAAATTTTTTATATAAGAATTATAGATTGAACACATTCAAAAGACAAAAAACTTTTTATGAACTGTGTGATGCTGTGAGAGCTCTGGTGGAGCCAGCTGCTCATAGTGTGGGGGAAAAAAAATGAATAAATAACCATCATCCTCCTACACCTGTCATCTACTTCAATGTTTTTGCCAGTAGTAACATCTGACTGATGGTCATGTGACTCGTGTGCTGTGAAAAAAATGTTTCCATTGCAGTTTGGCAAAATACATCTATTTTGATATGACTGAAAAACCACCTCATCCTAATACAAAACCTTTTATCAAAAGACACAAGTGTCTTCGAAATTGGCACATTTCCATGAAGCAAATTTATTTTCATAATCTCAATTTTCACTTTTTGATGGTTAATAAAGCAACACTGCTACAGATTCACTGCAATCTCCTGGATTCCTTAGATAGAAAACTTTACCAGTTTAAATTGATCTGATTTTGACTACATTGTTTGATAATTAGGATCAATTGGAATGTATGTATGATTGGATTGAACCGATTAAAAAAAAAAGTAGTTTTGACAAGTCCAATTCTAAACTTTTGAAAAACAATCCAATTTCTGAGACAAACTTCTGTCCAATAAAGACCAGCTTAAAGAGCAGACCAAAGAAAAAACACAAAGAACCTCCATCCTAAAGGAGTAACAACCATAAAAGCCACCAGTTTAGTTTGCTTCCAGCAGAAACAGTACAACCCTGCTAGTCAAAAGTAAGCAGCTCTTAACAAAACCTTACACCACAACTAATTCACCCAGCTGACTGCTAAGTGGCCCACTGGCAGAGAAAGCTGGTTCTTGTCCAGCTTTATGCTTTGCTCCTGTCTGAGTCCAGAGTGGAATCGGCTGTCCCCAATTACATGTATTTGGACTGGTACATAAAGCTCTGCTTTTTATTCTAGTTGTTTTTTTTTGTTTTTTTCATGGTGGCTGACAGACAAACTCTGATTGTCGATTACCACCACATGCTGAACTGGAGTGTGGACAGGAGATAAACTGTGCTTATCTAATAATTCAGCTTTGTATTAATAAACTATATCCTCTCTATCAAGTTTGTGTTTTTTC
>CAEGAG010104152.1:0-19193 GCA_903067065.1 Brachyrhaphis terrabensis | reverse complement strand
CCCACATTTGGAGGCCTTGAGTCCTCGACGCGGCCGTTGCGGGTTCGACTCCCGGACCCGACGGCATTTGCCACATGCCTTCCCCCCTCTCATTACCCCCTTCCTTCCAGCCTACTGTCTAATAAGGGTCACTAGAGCCCACAAAAAGCCCCCTGGTGGGAAAAAAAAAGAAAAGAATGAGTTTAGAAAGTAATTTTATATCTTTTTAGAATTTTTTTAAATGTGTGATACAAACTTAATTGTCTGCCATTTTACTTTAACGGCTCATAGTTTGCAATAAGTCAACTTCAGCTCTGGAAAAAATGAAGAGCCCACTGCACTGAACCCCATTGAAAACCTTCTGCTTTTTCCACCAAATATTGATTTCTGAAAAATATTGTTTTCAATGAAACTCTAAATTAAACAAGTTCATGTTCCTAAATGAACATTAACTTGTTTTCTTTGCATTATTTGAGGTCTGAAAGCACTGCATCTTTTTCTTTATTTTGACCATTTCTCATTTTCTGCAAATAAATACTAAATATTTGCCTGGAATTTCCGAGACATGTTGTAAGTAGTTCATAGAATAAGAGAACAATTAAAATTTTACTCAAACATATACCTATAAAAAGTAAAATCAGAGAAACTGATTATTTTGCAGTGGTCTCTTAATTTTTTTCCAGAGCAGCATGTATGACCAGACATGCGCACAAGCACTTGCAGTGGAATGTTTTTGAGAATATATTTTTTAACTTGACTTTCTGTTCTTGTCTGTCTTTCCACAGTTGCTGTATGAGCAGAAGGCCGTGGTGATTCAGAGGAGGGTGAGAGGCTGGTTGGCCAGGCAGCGTTTCCGACGCGCCATGGAGGCCGTCGTCCTGCTGCAGAGCTGTGTGCGCCGCATGAGTGCCAAGAAAGAACTGAAGAAGCTGAAAGTGGAGGCGCGCACAGTGGAGTACTTCAAGAACCTCAACATTGGGATGGAGAACAAGATCATGCAGTTGCAACACAAGATAAACGAGCAAGTGAGTTTTGTAGCAGTATATGGAGGAGAGGTCAACAGCAATTTCCTGTTTGCTTTAAGTCTCAATTTGCTGATTTTGTTCATTTTTCTGTCCACTTTGTTTTAACTCAACAAATAAATTTTAATCCACCTGGAGAGTTTGGAATTAAAAGATTATGCATTGATGCTTAAATAGAAAGCTATTAATTCAATTTATACGAAATGCCAAAAAACATTTTTTTTATGGAGACCGGATGTACAAAGGAAATGTAGACTCCTGTTCGATTCACTGGTGTCAGGGGGGGAAAACAAGCAAGTTTCCAACTATCAATCTTTCTGCACATCAGCCTCAACACCTCCCTTCCTTCCACATTAAAACCTGTGGTTTGCTAAATTCACTTTTTTCACATTTTTATGCTTTCATTTGGTTCTTAGCTGCTTCTAAAAACAGCCCGATTATGACAATAATTTAATATTTTTTGATGTCTGGAAATGAGCTGTTTCAAAAACCTCTTGATTAAGCCATGTACCGTTACCTAGCAACCACAGTGACGTCCTGCCTGTCACCTAGCAACCCAAGTGGCGCTCCAGCACATTTGGTCAGCTGGTTTTACCGCTGTACTGGCTGCTAGAAAAAACAGTTGTTGACTGACCATTCAGAAACCACTTGCTGCATTCTTGTTGGTTGTGCAGGAGGCTCCAACTCTGCTTTTCAAAGATGTGCAGCGTTTTAATTGCTCATCTGTTTGCAGCCATTTTTAAATGAGTCTAAACATTGAGTTGGGAGCGTGACCAGCAGCAGCTTATTTGGATTTAAAGTGACAGGATGCCCTAAAAGACTTCATCCTGATTTTGTGCAAAAAAAATTTAATGATCATATTTTGTATATCCCATAAATTTATCCTGACCTGCTTAAGGAAGCATAATAGGTCACCTTTAATGCTTAACTACAGAACAAATATTTATACTTTAAAAATACACAATGCAAGAAATGACAACTCTGGGAGAGCAGTGGGCTTCATAAAGTGTGTAAGAACTTTATGGTGCATCAGTAGACACAAATATGTTTTTTTCTATGCAATTTAATCTGTAATCACCTGAAAGATTGCTTCTAATAAAACTCTGGGTCATTGGCGTTGTCATATCACATGCAAATCATGTGTCTGTGTCTCCCCCCTGCAGCACAAAGACAACAGAGAGCTCACAGAGAGGCTCAGTGTTCTGGAGAAGACCCACACTACTGAGAGGGAGAAACAGTGCAGAGAGATAGAAAACCTGCGCTCTTCAGAGCAGGAGGCCAGAACCAAAGCAGAGACGGTTCCCTCGCTGCTGGAGCGGCTGTCCTTCCTTCAGGAGGAACTGGAAAACACCCACAGAGAGAAGGAGCACCAGGAGGAGCAGACAAAGATCTACAAAGAGCAAACGCAACAGGTAGGCCTTAACCTCTGACAATATCAGGTGATTGGAGCAGGATTTTGTTAGCAGCACATCTGCTAATGATCTGGAATGTGGAGAAATTACTTTCAGTGACATTCAGACAGATAAATTTAGACTAATTTCCACAACCTTCAAGGCTAAAATTCAGCTTCTTGTAAATTTGAGGCATCAAGTTTTATCAAACATTCATCTCTTTATGTTTTAGATAATTGTATGGCTGTGACTTCATGACACAGCAGTCACAGTCCCACAAATTTAAATTACTGCTCTTGGAAAAACAAACCCATTTAGGACACCAGTCACATAAAGAAGTTTGATTTGTATCCCCACAATGCAAGCAATAAGTGTATTTAATCTTAACTTTTGTTTATATTTATTGATAACACCTTCACTGAACAAACAGTAGAGAAAAGTAGTAAAAAAATAACAAAATACAGACAGTTTTAGGAGTTTTTAAACATTAAAAGTTTAAAAACAATTAATGTGAAAACAATGAATCAAAATCTTATAATCATAATAAATTCACCACAAACGATAAACAATATGATAACCTCTTTAAAATCCAAACTGAGTGGTTACTAAAAACATACACCATGTCCTCTTCCAGAGAATCCATGAACTGAATATGAAGAACAGCTTGTTAAATAGCAACTTAGAAGAACTAAACGAGGAATTCTCCATACAAGCTCAGCAGTTGGCAGGTAATGGATCTACTGGATATCTAAACACCAAAATCAAAGTGCAAGTGTTGGAAATTAAGTAAAAATGAACTTCTTTTACTCAGAAATTAAAACCAACTTGGAGAACACCAAACAGCTGGAGAAAGACTTGAGAGAAGAGCGCTCTCGCTACCAAAGTCTCCTCAGTGTGCATCTGCAGCTGGAGGAACGGCACAAGGACCTCAAGGAGGAGATGAACGTCACCATAGTAAGGAGATTTTCCTTCTTTGTATGGCAACAGAAGCTGATTTGACGGTTTTAAAGAGCTCACATACAGTGCTTTAAAAATTTATTGATATTCCTTAAACCTTTTCACATTCCAACCACAAATGTTCAGTGCTTTTTAATTGGATTTAATTGCAAAAACGTGCACAGTTGTAATGTGGAAAACTCTGTTTTTACCAAATTTGCACACTGAAAGGGTCTCCCAATCTTTTCACACTACATACTCAACCTCAGTCAGATTGGTGAAAGTGGGCCTGTCTCACTCCAGATTCTCTCTTTTTTATTTTTAAATTTGAAAATGTTATTAAAATTCTTATTCCAAACAATATTACATCCAAACTTTAAATTTTTTAAATGTACCATAGAGATTTGAATCCAGATTCTAATATCATTTAGGTGTGAACCTGACAGGCTGATGTCTTTTGCAGCCTGTAACAGGTTGGTTTTCTTCCATGATTATCCTATATTTAGCTCCATTTGTCTCTGCTTTCCAGTCCTTGGTGAAGAAAATATTCCCTCAGCATTATGGTGCCACCACCATGCTTCACCATGGTGATGTTCAGTGTTAGTTTTCCAGAATAGTCTTTTGCATGTAAGACAAAATGTAAATTTTCATGTCACGATTGTCTACTACTTTGTGTTCTCTGTAACATACACTGAGGTTTGTGGCTGTAACATGGCAAGATGTGAAAAGGTTGTATGAATACTTTTGAAAGGTATTGTATAAAATTTTATTTGGTCATAAAAGTTGGGTAGCAGTTCCAAATGATAATAAAAAACTGTTTTAATAGAGAACGTACAAAACTGATGTTTTCAATCCAAGATTCACCCACGTGTTTGTTGCTTCCTCTAGCAAATAACTTGACCAAGTTATATTTTAGTTTTGTTTTCACTTGTCAAATTATAAAATTTCTTCATGTAGAGGAATTATTTAGTAATTTTTAATTGGGTTTTATGAGGCTTGTTTTTTGAGAAATGTAAATGGATTCCAGAACTATGTAGAGATTGCTGTATATTAATCTTGTTTATCTTAAATGTTCCTTTTTGTTCCTAATAAGATTTCAAACCAGTCTAGTCACCAGAGGACAGACTCCAACTACAGCAGCAACTCATCTGAGTTTTCTCAAATCCTGAGCTCCACTGAAGATGAAGACAGCGCCATTCAAGCAGAGGTAATCTTTAAAACGCTCATCATCTGCAGATATACAAGTGTGGCTTCAGACAGCTTTTATGGATAAGAATTAGGTGATTTGTTTATAAAGAAATGTTTAAAATCCTGATTAGCTTAATTGAGTCGTAATTTATAAGAAATATTGTGAAATAAAAGTTAGTTTTACTTTCTCCTTTATGTATGTAAATACAGTTTTACTCTCCCATTTCAAGAATGTTGCACTTTCAAGATGGCATTGTAAATATGAAATTAATTCTTAATGTTTTGTCCTTTATTTGCCTGGTGAAAAAAACGACTAACTAACTTGCTTAGTTGCTTACTTTACTTAGCTAGCTTACTTCCTTACCTACTTTTCTTTCTTACTTACCTACTTTACTTACTTATTTACTTTCTTACTTTACTTACATAACTAACCAACCTAACATGTTTGATCAAACATTTTATACACTTAACCTAATTCTCAGTGTGGTTGTTTTAAAAACAAACATCAATCATGTTATTACTCGCATGCCATCTCTTTTTTTCATTAGAAAGTTATGTTAGGTTGTTCAGATTCCCTTTTGCATATCTAAGATGTACAGTTATTAGTGGAAATAAGCTTTCTCATGCCACATTAAACAAATGTGTTTGGTAGGGAAAATATTTGTAGTGTTTGTCATTTCTAATTTGATCATCATAAAGTTCAACACTAACAAGCTGTGGCATCTTCAGTCTGATGTGAGATCTTTAGTTAACTTGAATATTGACTCCCAGGAAGATACCACATGTCTTAAATATTTCTCAATCATGAATAAAATTTCTAAGTGTTAAATTTTGAATTGCCCGAACGTGACCTTAAATGCCTTCTTGGTTTAATGAGCTGCAACAGTAGCTGCACTGCAAAACCTCATCTTCTTACCAAGTAGTTTTGGTCTAGTTTTTTGAACAAATGTCTTAGTTTTGTCTCATTTCAAGTGTACCAACTTGAAAGTTATTTTTAAGCAAGATATAGGAGCTTGTTTTAAGTAAATAATTCCTTAATATTGACAGAAAATGCTAGTTCCACTGGGATATTATTTCACTTATAGAAGGACATTTTCCCCATGTTGCTAGTGGAACTAGTACTTGTTTTAAAAAAAAAATAATAATAATAATCAATATTAGGGAGTTATTTACTTAAAACAAGCTCCTATATCTTGCTGAAAGGTTACATGTAAGTTAGTTTTGTCTTATTTCATGTGTACTAAGACTTTGGCACTATAAACTAGAATAAAATACTTGGTAAGAAGTGTTTTTGCAGTGTATTGCTGATATCGGTCCATGTTTTTTTATCTTAATATGCAGCTAAATGCTCCAGAGTGGATAATCTGCCAAAGAGCATGTTCAACCCTAGAAATTAAAGTTTGTTGTTTTTTTTAAACATGACTGTAAAATAGGATTACACAGCTTCAGTTCAAGTTCTATAAATATCACAGCTGCTTGATGTGAACTATGCATGATGGAGTAGAAAACATTTCCTTGTGCTTCACAAAAAATATGGGAAATAGACATTTTTTGTAATTTATTGCAGTTCTGTCTTCACTTATCTGTGTTTCTAAACCTCTAGTAGTCCAGTGCCTTAGTTAAATTAATATGATATATCTAATCTAATTAAAGTTCACTTGTATTTTACTAGGATGAGGTCGAGACTAAAGTGGACCTGCCCATTCTTCTAAAGCTTCAGAAAAGGGTGAAGGAGCTGGAGGGAGAAAATCGATCTTTATGGAAAAAGCTGGATAAAAAAGAGGAGGCCCAACAAGAAAAGGCAAAAGTATAAAATCCCTCTATAAACATTTATCTAAAGTTCATCTGCTTAACTATTCAGTGTTTAAATCTTACATCATATCTTTCTGTAAAACAAATAAGGAAGTGGAGATGCAGACAACTTTTGGCAGGACAGAACTGGACGTAGAAAAATTGAAGGTGTGACTTTCCTCATGTGTGATTACTGAATCTAAAATATGCATAAAAACAAAAAGTAGTTCTAGATTTTTGATCTTCAGCCTGTTTCCTATTGTAGCGGCATGAGCTGGAGTCTGAGAACAAGAAACTGAAGCAGAATCTGAATGAGCTGCGGAAGTCTCTGACCAGCGAGAGTAGCGATTTGGCGCCCCCTGCTGCTGGTTCTTTGCCTTACAACATTCTGCTGGAACAACTCAGTTCTTCCAATGAGGAGCTGGAGCTGCGTAAAGAGGAGGTGTTGCTCCTCCGTTCACATATGGTTCGTCAGGAAGCTCTGAAACACAGGGTGAGAAGCTACATGAACTGCATGGGTTCTTCATAATCATATTAAAATGTAATTAATAAAGGAACTTTTTGTTTAAATAATTTAATTCCAGGATTCTGTACTTGGAGAAAGTGTGAAACTGGATCTCGGTGAAATCCACTCATTACAAGATTCTGACAGGTAAGAACCACCTGGCTCTGTTTTTATGCTTCATCCTGCCAAACAGTTTTGAAAATTTCTCAAATAATTTATAATCAATAAAGCAAAAAGGCACCTGAAGGAAATGCATGAACTGTGCCAGCTCTGTCTTCTAAGATGTGAGAAGCATAACTGAGCAGAATAACTTGGATGCCATATAAACTTTATTCTTATTTAAAATATTACATTAATCAGCCCAAATTATTGAGAATTTCAAGATGTATGTTTTTAATTGTGTTGTATTTCTTAGGATTTCTAGCTTTAATTTAAAATATGACAAGATGCAGAAGCTGATTGAGCTTCATCTGAGGTTAGGAATTTTATTTAGAAACATGTGAATAAAGAGGAGAACCCCCACACCAATAAAAATTTAAAACAATTCAGTAACTTTTAGTGTTTCTGCTTCAGCTGCTAACAAATTTTAAGTGCGATCAAACAAAGCAAAGAAGAATAAACTTGACAATATGTAAACATGACATGTTTTGTTTTCCTGAGAAAGATTTGTAGGAAGAGCTTATTAAAACAAAAAAGTCCTCAGTGTCTGCAGAATTTCTTTACATTAAGTTACATATTGTTTTAGATTAACAGACTGTAACAGTGCTGTTCAAAAGTAAATAATTTTTGCATCAGGACTGATGTAACTGGTTAATTTCTCATTCGTTGTTGCTTTTCTATGTATCATTTGTAATATATTTTATTTATAAAATGTTTAGTGTCACTTCAGTAGTAAATAACTGCTTGTAAAATGTGTTGCAGTAAAATAATTGTAGATTCTTCCTATTTCTCTCTTCTCAGTAAGTCAGCTGTTAATACTACCTTTATCTTTTCTGGTTTCTTATATGGGAACTCAGCTCTTTCTAATTGGAGATATTAATGTGTGTGGTCACTTTCTGATGCTTCTCCTTCAGGTCCACTGATATTCATACCCTGAATGAAGATGGAGAGCTGTGGCTTGCTTATGAAGGCTTGAAAGAGACAAATAGGTAAAGATGCAATATCCTGTACATTTATTAGGCTTTCTACTAGAGCTTGACAACATAGCTGAAAAACATAACACGATATAAGCGTTTCCTATCAGTTGATATAGTTATTGATTGTTTTTTTTGTTTTAAATATATGAAATACTGCAAAACTGGTGCCGTGGCCTTTTCTGTTTTATCCATAGTTTTAAGTCCACACTGTTGTTTTTTGTTTTTAATCAGCTATGAGGCACAGAGGCAAAACTTTAAACTGCTGCTGCACAAGTTACTCAACAGGTTGTTGCTAGGTAACCAAAGAGTGAGTGAGTTGCTAGGTAACCAAAAAATGAGTGAGTTAGTTGATTACACCAATCTTGCTTTGCTGGGCAGGAGAGGTTAAGCAGCTAAAGCCTTTCCTCTGTCTACATCTCCCAGAATGCTGTGCGGTTCTGTAAAATTACTGGATAGGCACATTATCTGTTGATATTGATTACATGTCTATTGTGATATATCTTATTGATTTATTGTCCATTGCTGGTTTATAGCCATCGTAAAAAGAAAATTCTAGGATTTTGTACATATTTTATTCATATCTGGGTTTATGCTTTTTTGTTTTTTTGCACATTTTTATTTTGGTTTTATATTTCTTTGTCACAGCGGTGACAAAGAATGTAAAGTAAGAAACACTAGAACAAACTAAGTGAGAGTGTTCTTTATTTTTTTTTTACCATGGATCTGGTCACAATCCAAACATCCTGCAGGCTTCTGGAGACCCAGATGCAGGAGCAGGAGTGTCTTCACAGTGAGAAGTACAGGAAGCTGACGGAGGAGATGAACAAACTGAGAGCTGAAAAGGAGTGTCAACAAAAGCTGCTGGCTGTGAGCCTGCTTTTACCCGAAGATGCCCGAATAGACGCAAGCCTGAAGCACGAGATAACACGACTCACCACTGAGAATCTGGTGCGTTTGTTTACTGGATTTGTGATCGCTCTTTCTTCCTTTTTGTTACCTCAAACCAAGTTGTGATGTGGCCGTCATTGCTGTTTCTTCTTAATGGAATTAAGACGTCGATAAAAATTCTGATTTTGTCATTAATTTATTTTTTCTTCAATTTCAGGAGCGAATGGAGCAACAACAGAAACAAGATAAAACAATACGCAAATTGAAAAAACAACTTAAGCTATACATGAAGAAAGTGGAAGATTTAGACGGTAATCCAGTTGTACTACATTTGAAAATATGAAACCATATTTTTAAAAATCTGGATAAAAAGTAAAGCAAAATTTATCAAATCAATTAGTTTACATTTTTATTTATGTCACTTATCCTGTGTAACTTATTATTATCATTATTGCTGTTATCATTGCTATTATCTTATTATTAATATTATATCTATTATTATTAATAATTTTAGTTTTTATTATTAGTAGCATTATTTTTATCATCAGTAATGTAGAGTAATGAATAATAAAGGAATTTTGACCTTTTTCTCAGATTAAAGTCAGAGTTTGATTTGTTGACATCACAATTAAAAAAAATGCAACCTGGCAGTGATCTGATTGGTTCTCATATTATTTTTCTGTTTAATTTAGCGAACGCTCCCCAGACAGAAGTTAGCTCTTCTGGGACGAGCATGCCTGTCCGACCGGTGCACATCGCACGCAAGGAGAAGGAGTTCCAGGGCATGTTGGAGTTCAAGGAGGACGACACGGGTCATTTGCTTAAGAACCTGGTCGTAGGTGTGTGTCGTTCCAACAACCCATCTTTACATGTGATAAAAGTAGATCAGGATGTTTCTTGTTTTCACTGACTGGTGATTTTTACAGATCTGAAGCCTCGTGGCGTCGCAGTCAGCTTCACTCCAGGGCTTCCTGCCTTCATCATCTTCATGTGCCTTCGATATGCAGACAACGTGAACGACGACAGGAGACTCAGCACTCTCCTCAATTCTACAATCAGCAGCATCAAAGGCGTCATCAAGGTGCAGCATTTAACCTCGATCAGTTGAAAAACAAATGCCAGGGTTTATTTTTAGATTAATTTGGACTGATTTCCAGCAAAATCTTGATAAACTCATCTATGTGTCTACCTTTACACACGTTGATTACTGCAGTGCTAAAACCAGGAAAATAAAGCACATCACCCCAGTTTTAAGTCCTTACACAGGCTCCCAGTAGAACCAGGCCCAAACATGGAGAAACAGCATTCAGTTTTTATGCTCCTCTAATCTGGAACAAACTTCCAGAAAACTGCAAAACAGCTGAAACACAGGGTTCCTTTAAATCAAGGCTTCTCCTTCCCTCTGTTTAGAGTTGCCTTTGATTACCCTGCAAAAACACAGAATCTGTTTTTGTTTAGTTTCCAATGTGAATATCTTGGTACAGTTGAAATAAGGCAAAAATAACTTACAAGTAAGTTTTCTACAAGACAGAAAGCTTGTTTTAAGTAAATAATTCCTTAATATTGATAAAATTGTATCAATATTTCACTTGGAACAAGACATTTTCTCCACAAGTGAAAAAATATGCTAGTGGAACATGTACTTTTTTTTTTATCAATATTGAAGAATTATTGACTTAAAACCAGCTCCTATATCTTGCTACTGTAAGATAGTTTTGTCTTATTTCTAGTGTCCGAAGATATTTACACTCAAGGTAGGACAAAAATACTTGGTAAGATTTTGTGCTTTTGCATTGTAGTAGTAACTTGATAATTTTGATGATGTGATTTGACAAACTGTTTTTTTTTGGCTTGTTTAATTGGTGACTATACGACATTTTTATGATGTAAAACATTTTGAATTGCCTTCTTGCTGAAATGTGTTTTATAAAAAAACTTGACTTGATTTTGTTCGTGCAGAGAAAAGGAACTGATTTTGAAGTGGTGTCGTTCTGGCTGGCCAACACGTGCCGGTTAATGCACTGTCTGAAGCAATACAGTGGAGACGAGGTGAGCATCAGAAGAGTGAGACTACGCTCCTACGTGTCTTAAATAAAGCTGCATAATCATGTAATTAATCTGCCCTGCAGGTGTTTATGGTGCATAACACTGCTAAGCAGAATGAGCAATGCCTGGCTAATTTTGAGCTGACAGAGTACCATCAGCTTTTTGGTGACCTGGCCATTCAAATCTACCGTCAGATCATCAAAAGCATGGAGAACATCCTGCTACCCTTGATAAGTAAGAAGAGCCTAGACATAAGCTTGTTGCAATAAATCAATTAATCGCATCATAAATTAAAATGAGCCCAATAATTTCCATTTGCATGATTGATTGTTTTTTTCTTGTATCTTTTATTTCTTTCAATCAAAAGTTTCAGTCTGGTCCATTGGGCTCAACTTGACCATTTTTAAGGGCCATTTTGTGCTAGTTTTATTTTTTGTTTTGTTCATTTATTTTGAATATTTAAAATGTCTCCCAATGTTTAATGTTTGTTAGAAATTAAGATTTATTTACCTTTGAGATTTAAATAATTGAGTATTACTTCAAAATTATCTCAAAACAAAACTATTTACCGCAAAAAGTTCTGTGAGTTTATTCTGTTTGTTTTTGTGCACGCAATGAAGCTTTCCTTATCTGAATAACTTTTACTGTGCAACTTAAACCTTACAGCCACAAACTTCAGTGTATTTATTAGAATTTTATGTAATTAATTAGCAAGGCAACAAATAATTATGAAGGCTGAATACAAATACAGGCCAAACTTTTCATATTTGTACTCTTAGTAAATTTAACATTTTCTTTTCCTTAACAATTATGCCCTCCTTTGTGTTTGTCTATCACATAAAATCCTAATAGATTAAACTGAAGTTTGAATGTCAAAATGTGAAAAGTTTAAGTTTTATAAACACTTTTTCAAGGTGCTATGTCTTAAAATCATACTATTGTGTTTTGTAGTACCTTGCATGCTGGAGCATGAGGCAGAGCAGGGAGTTTTAGGCTCCAAACCAACAGGCCTGAGGAAGAGGAGCCCCAGCGTCCCTGATGAAGCTTTGACAGTGGAAGTCCTCCTGCAACGTCTCAGCTTCTTCCACACCACCATGAGTCAACACGGGTTGGACTCTGACATCATCAAACAGGTGGTCAAACAGCAGTTTTACATCATCAGCGCCGTTACTCTTAACAATCTGCTGCTGAGGAAAGACATGTGCTCGTGGGGTAAAGGCCTACAGATCAGGTAATCACACTAACATTTCCTTATTTTTTTAAACTAAACATGAAGGAGGCTACAGAAGAGACATTTATACATTATTTGGATTAACAATACATATAAAAGTTAGAGCGCCATCAAATTATGCTGCTAATAATATATATTGACCAGTTGGATAGACTTTGACTTCCTGAGATGCGAAAGCTAGCAAAGCATAGTGGGCAATATAGACTAGATTGCAATATTTTATTAACGTTTATGTGCCATGGCTGTGAGTGCACGGCACAGTATTCATAGCACCATAAAAACACAAAAATTGTTGTTGAAAAATATTCCCGTTTGAATTTTTTTTTTGAGACGGCATTACTTAAAAAAAAAAGTGTGATTTTAAACTACACACATACATTTTTTATTTATTACTTAACATCATTAATTGTTTATTTTTAGGCAGTTATGAGACACGGTGGTAAAACCTTAAACTGCTGGTGCGTTAGTTACTTGGCAGGTTGTTGCTAGATAACCAAATATCCACTTTCAGTTAGAGATAGAGTAAAAGGGATACATTTACACCATTTTGTTTTGAATTTGTAGAAAATCTGCTATTCTGAATCAATTTCCTCCTCCTTGTGTTGTTTTTGTTTACATTAACAACTTCTAAAATTAAGTCTGTAGCATTTTTTAATCCAAAGTGTCTCTTGTCCTCTCTGGGTGAAGGTACAACGTTTGGCAGCTGGATGAGTGGCTGGGAGAGAAGGAGCTGAGCGGCTGTGGAGCAAAGGAGACTCTGGAGCCTCTCATTCAGGCTGCACAGCTTTTACAAATCAAGAAAAACACTGAAGCTGATGCCAAAGCAATCTGTAGCATGTGCTCCTCCCTCACCACAGCGCAGGTTCGGCGTGAGAAAACATTCCAGCTTTTTAATCTTTACACAAATAAATATCACTCAATTCACCCTTATTTTTTTTTTTTTTTACAGATTGTTAAAATCCTGACCTTGTACACTCCAGTGATTGAGTTCGAAGAAAGAGTATCAAACACATTCATCACCACCATTAAAGTAAGGTGTCTTAATTCAGGGTGTCCAAAATGTGGCCCGGGGGCCATTTGTGACCTTTGAAATGATTTTAATCAGCCCAACCGGCTATAGGTCATAACTAATGACCCCAAAAATTTGTAAATAAGTATTTATAGATTTTATATTTATAGATAAAATAGGAAAAACTTTATACATTTTTTGGTCTGTGAGTTGTTTAAATTAGCCAATTTTGGGCGGGGCAAAAGTTTGGGCACCACTATTTTAATCTCTAGTCTTTTATTATCAAGCTTCTATGTAATACTTCATTAACTCTTTTCTTTTCTTCCTTTTCAGAACCTTTTGAAAGACAGAGCTGAGTCGTCCAACTTGATGATGGATGCCAAGAAAATATTCTCCGTCACATTCCCGTTCACGCCTTCCTCTGTGGCTCTGGAGACCATCCAGATCCCCGCAAGCCTCAACCTGGGCTTCCTCATACGTGTCTAGACCTGACCTCTGACCTCCGATCGCACCTTGTTTTTCTAATCCTGTTTACAAGTAAATAAAATGAACCAAAGACTGTTTTCCATCAAAGTTTGTATCTTAAAAAAAGGCTGTTATTTATAGATGTGTGAATATTGTTTTTTTTCCCCCCAAGAATACAAACCGACTCAATAGAAAATATGCAAAAAAGTTTCTTAAAGGAGAAATTTTAAAAAGAAAATTAAGAATTTTAGCAAAGAAATGTGACATTTCACCTGTTGACATTAGTAAATATACAGCGCTGGCTGTGTACAAATTTTAAACTTTTTCCAGAGTGCAATAAGAATACAGCATTCAAAAGTTAATTTGGTACATGTAATTGAATTAAGTTTGGCAAACTTAATTTATTTACTTTTCTGTAACATGACAAAATATTTGCGTGGATAAATTTAACTTAAGTATCAAATTAACTCAGTTTTTTTTTTTTAGTTGGATCACCTGTTGGGTTTTTTCAGTGTACATTTTAAAAAATTAGACTTTGGTGTACAAGTTTGAATTTATTGTGAATTTATCTACAAACAGTCAGGCTTAGTTAGGTGTTATTGAGATTATAACACCTAACTAATAGAGTTAAATGTATTCTTGAAGGTTTTAGAGTTACCACATTGGTTCAAAAGCCATTAATAATCTACTGACATAATTCTTCCTGGATATTTGACTGTCCTTTATAAAATAATTGGCAGAGTTTGATTCGGTTGGCTTCCTGGCACAGTGCTATTTTTAAAATTAAGTTCAGTTCATGAACAGTTTAGAAACCTGGCTGGTTTTTCTGTTTCTTTTATTATGAAACCAGTTTTGATGTGTTTGGGATCGTTGTCCTGCTGGACCATGCAGTGGTCATAGTTTTCCCCCCATCTGGTTGTTCACAGTCAGCATTACTGACTGTGAAACAGACCCTCAGCATGATGCTGTCACCACCATGCCTGATTGTTAGGTTTAAAATTCTCACTTTGGCTCCTCCAAACAATCATTGTTCTTATCATTGTTTCCAAATAACGCGATCTTAGTCTTGTCTGAAAAGACTAATTTTTGTTTTTGTGTAATTTTTCCTACTTTTTGGGGGGTTGAGAACATCTCAGCTTATGGGAAAGTGAAACTTTCTTCACCGGGGCATTCTGGTTCTTGAGTTGTTTGATTGAAACTTGGACATAATTCATAGTTCAAACTGGATAATTATCCCAAACGCTCATTAAATCTGGTTGGAAAAAGTTAGGGTCTTCCCAAAGTCCCAACCTCAACCTTCTTGAAAGTTTCTGGATTGTGCATAAAAGCGTAGCTCCAGGAAACCAAACAAATTAAGTTAACACTACAGTTTCTGACAGGAACAGTGATCAAACGTTCAGCCAAAGTTAAACAAGAAGGTTGTTGATGGCTACAGAAAGAGTTTCTCTTCAGCTGACTGAAAGACTCCTAACATGTGGGAATGTTTGTATGAATCTGAGCTTATATAAATAGTTTTACTCAGTGTGGGTTAGGGAAATGCCACATGAAATTTAAATAAACACACAGTTCAAGTCAGTTTAAGTCAATAAATTTATATGCTATATAATTATTCGTCCTGGAAAAGAAAACATTCTAATCCGCCATTAAAAGCATAGAATGAATGATGAAGGAATGTAAACTTCACGTTTGATTTGTGGAATAAGAAATGTATTGAACTGCAGTGTTTCATGGCTAAAAAATCTTGGTTATGGCCAAAATAAAAAATGTTATTTATAAAAAATATTAAAGACTTTGGACTTCAGCAGCAGTTTTATAATGGTTTACATGTCAGACCAAGCTGGAGAGAAATATTAATTTGAGAGATGTGCTCCTTTATTTTATCTGAAATGTTTTAAAACATTAATTTGAATTAAAAAATATTTTTCTCTTATGCTCATCTATAACCTAATATAGCATCTTGTTGTATATTGAATTTAAAGACAAATTTAAATTGTCTATTTTTTTCCCCATTATTTAAACTACCTTCAATTTTCAAAACACTAAGGTTTTCTCATTGAAATACAAAAAACATAAACCAAAATCACATATTTTTACAGTGACATTGTTTGCTATTTTCGTCACATTTTGCATACGATGTAGAAATTTTGCATAAATTTTGAAGGTAGTTATGTTTAATTATCTCCATGCTGATATATGATTAACCAACCAACTTTTCCATGTAAACTAACTTATCCACGGTTGTTTTGAGACTTTGACAGCTTTTATATTTATGATTAAACCCGTTCAGGTGTAAAACTACGTCCTAAATGTTCATGAATGTACCGAGGTTCGCATCCGGTTTCTTTAGTGGCGAGGATCCTTGATAAAACGAGCACACCCTCAGACCTGTCATGAGACAGAGGGGGGCGGAGACAGCCAAAGTCCCGAGCAGGTGAATTACAAGCCGGGCAGGAAACGACGACACTTTCCTGGAAGTTTCAAAATAAAGCTCAGGATTCAGTAATCAATTTCGTTGATTACCGGATCAAGCAAAGGAAGTATCAGATTCCTTCCTTATACAGAAACTGATATTAAACTTGAAGGAGGCATCACTAGAGGTGGGCAAATTGTATTAAGAGGAAAACTACTTCAAAATATTTTTACTCAAGTAAAAGTAAAAATTTGCCACCCAAGAAATTACTTGTGTAAAAACGCACTAAAAGAAGCCAATTCAAGTATTGAGTAACTAATCAGAACATCTCATTTAATATTTTATAATGTCATCAAAGGGACAAAAAAAAAGTTACAATTATAAAATGGCAAATTTTAAAGAAAGCGTAAAACATGAAATCAATAGTTAAAGTACATTTTATGCATTTATTTGGGTGTATCTTTTCGTGGTGCATTTTTGGTCAAAACATGTTTGCTCTTCAGTTTGTGAACTTACTTACACGACTATATAGAGTGTCCAGAAATGTTATTTCATTATTACTAGTGACTTTAAGGAGATAATAATATAAGACAAGTAAAATCAAAGTTAGGGTGCCGTGAGAATTCTCCTAAAGATACTTTTTCCCTCAAGAAAATGTAATTGAGTAAATGTAACTTTATTGTTTTTTTTATACTTGTTAAAAATAAATAAACATGACAGATGTAACACATCTAAATACAAGAAGATATTACAGTGATTAACTTTTTATAACAAGCATCACCTCCAATTTCTTTGGGTACTTCCACACTAATACATTTTTCTTTTCTTTTTTTTTTTGCAGTTGTTTTTCCATTGTAAAAATAATGAAAAACAATTTTGTGACCTCCAATCTATGAATGGATGGATTTGGTTGTAATGTTTTTATTTTAAAGCATCTTAGTTCCTTTAGAGGGGCTTTTATTGTGGAAACCCTTCCCGGAAGCGTGATCCTACGTTGTGAAACTTGTTTGGTGATTGTTTTATGGTTGTTAGAAACAAGCGGAGTCTCTCAGGGACTTTATGGCAACTTGGAAAGAAAGTACAGGGAAGCAGCAGGTGCTTAAAAACACAAAGTGAAGCACAAACATGGCTTTATCTGAGCTCTACACAAAGGTAAGAGTTTATTATTTCTTATCCTATTAACATATGTTTGATGTATTTTCACAGACATATGGAAACTTTCCCAGTGTTGTGGGAGTGTAACGTATCGTGAATGTTTTATTTATTTAGAAAATATAAACATTTTTGTACAATTAAATGACGTTTATGCTTACTTTATGGAAAAAGCTTAATTGTTTTTCACTATTTAAACCATTTCTTCCAGTATAACAGAGTGTGGATACCAGATGAAGGACAAGTGTGGAAATCGGCTGAAATCACTAAAGACTTCCACTCAGGCGATAATGTTCTTGAATTACTCCTCGAAGACGGAACTGTGAGCCAATAAAACCAACTCTGATGAATCTCTGCATGTGAAAATGGGTATCTGACCTTTGACCTGTCGTTCTGCAGGTTCTCCTCCACCCGGTCGACCCCTCCAAACCCAAACTGCCCCCTCTCAGAAACCCAGACATCTTGGTGGGGGAGAACGACCTCACGGCTCTCAGCTACCTGCACGAACCTGCGGTCCTGCACAACCTCAAAGTCCGATTTGTCGAGTCCAGAATCATCTATACCTACTGTGGTGAGGATGTTTATTTCTATTCCTTACTCCAGTGTCTTGCAGAATTATTAGTGCTCAGTTTTAAGTCCTGCAAAAACACAAAATCTTACTTAGTTTCTAGTGCAAAACTAACTTACAAGTAACTTTTTAGTAAGATATAGGAGCTTGTTTTAAGTAACTAATCACTTATAACAAATATTTTTCCATGTTATTAGTGAAATAATCTGCCAACGGAACTAGTACTTTTTTTTAAAATCAATATTAAAGTATTGTTTACATATTACAAGCTCCTATATCTTATTAAAAAAGTTATTTTTAAGTTAGTTTTGTCTTATTTCCAGTGTAATAATTTATTTTCACTAGAAACTAAACCAAAAATACTTGGTAAGATTTTGTATTTTTTGCAGTGAACCTGTCGCAATAAGCAATTGATCAATTAATACCAAGATAAATTAAGATGAGCTCAATAATTTCTATTCTCATTATTAATATTTTTTGAAGGGGAATTTTGTTTTTCCAGAGACATCATAATCTAATTTATTTATTGGTTTCAGTTGTATGTGGTTTTTCTTCCTGTTTTATTAATTGTTATTGGTTGTTATGTGTTTGTTTTGTTGTCTTTTTGGATATTTAAAATATCTTTCAGTTTTAGAATTAAGTGTTCTTTACATAATCTTTATTACTAATATTATCAACTTCTTAAAAATAATAGCCCAAGGCATTTTTAGCTAAAAGTATGTTTGGCACAAAAAAATCACCTCTTCTTTCTTTCTAAAATATGTTTTAGGTGAAAAAAGTCACTACTCTGACACCCCAAAATTTAATCCTGTCGCCTTCAGAAGTCACCAAATTAGATGTGTATTTAATTTAATGTTCAATAAATGCAGCTTTATTTGAAAGCCTCAGAGGTTTGTTAGAGAATATCTAAAAAACAGTATCTAACATGATGCTGTTTGATGAACAAACAGGGAACGGAGACAGTCATAATACTGTAGAAAAGTTTAAAGCAGTTAAAATAGTAGCAGTGGATGATCTGCAGAGATCCACAGCTTTGTTTGGAGTATCTGTTGACAGAGCAGCTTTTATTTGAGCTCTTCATGTATTTGGCTCTTACAAGAATCAAGATTGTTTAATTGTTGGAAGAAAGTTGTTCATGACTCACAGCAAACATGTAAGGCAGAAATGTCAACTTCTCATTTCTGGCCACATCAAGACCATGAACTGTAAAACATTTGAGCCACATTTAGTTGTGTCTACTATCTTTTACTCTTTAAGTCAAATAAATTTATCCAGTTTTAGATTTTGATCCTAAATGTGAGTTTGTGAAAGATAAACTTGCAGCAGTAAGTTGTGTTAACTTTTTATTAATTTAGTCAAACCTCCAACAGTTGAATTAACTAGAGTTTTTAGGTTAGCACTTAAAAAACTGAAAGAAGAGAAAGACAGGAGTGGGAACTATTTCCCAGAATGCTTAGCGGCATGTTTTTGTCTCCT